>VDFB02049217.1:38910466-39155056 GCA_007258455.2 Sequoia sempervirens | reverse complement strand
GGCATTGCCTCCACCCACTTGGTGAAGTACTCAGTGGCGGTAATTATGAAGGTGTGGCCGTCAGATGAGGGTGGGTGAATCTTGCCAATCAAGTCGAAACCCCACTGAGAAAATGGCCATGGTGCCAGGAGGGGCTGAAGATCTTGTGCTGGAGCATGGATTAAATCTGCATGTTGCTGGCATGGAAGGCACTTCTTTACAAACTCGCAAGCATCGTGTTCCAACGTAGGCCAATAATACCCAACTCGCAAGATCCTTTTGGCCAGGGCCATACCATTTGAATGTGCTCCACAAACACCGCCATGTACCTCCGTTAGTGTAGCATGGGCTTCGGTCTCATTCAGACATCTGAGGAGGATTCCATCATACCCGCGACGATAAAGCGTATCACCGATGATGACGTATCGAGAAGAGCGATGAATGAAGGATTTGCGTTGGTTACGTGAAAGGTTTGGGGGTATAATGTTATCACGGAGGTAGGTATAGATGTCTTGGTACCATGTGAGGGACCAATTCTACACCATGCCCGCCCCTGCATATCATATGCTAGGATTAAAAGTTGTTCTACAAGAAATTCACACTCTGTTCGATCCTTGGGCATGTCTAGGAGGGAGCCAATAGTGGCCATCGCATCGGCTGCTTTGTTTCGTACCCTAGGAATCTGTTCAAATTGTATAGAGGTGAAATATTTCTTGAAATCATCCACCATGCGCTTGTAGGGTAACAACTTATCATCCTTGGTCAGGAACTCATCATTAACTTGCCTAATGACTAGCAAGGAGTCACCAAAGACTTTCAACTGAGTTATGTGCCATCGCTTCAATTTTGAGACCTGAGGAGAGCTTCGTGATTCCGCCATATTGTTGGTACAAGGGAACGCTATCCTGAATGACTTGGGAATGTAGTCACTCTGAGGGGTAACTAATAAAATTCCTACCCCCGATCCATTATGTGTATATGATCCATCAAAATACAGTGTCCACATGGGGGTCTCATCAACAGAGAAGACTTCCTCTTCAGGGAATTCCGTGATCAATGGGTGAGTGTCAACTAGAGGAGCTTCCGCTAACTGGTCTGCAATTATCTACCCTTTAATAGCTTTGCGGTCCACATATTCTATGTCGAATTCACTGAGAAGCATGACCCACTTAGCCATGTGGCCAGTCAAAGTGGTTCTAGATAACAGATACTTCAATGGATCGATCTTGGCGATTAGTTTTACTGGATGGCTAAGCATGTAATGTCGAACCTTCTATGTGCTGAAGACGAGATCTAGGTAGGCCTTTTCCATGGGAGAGTAGTTTAACTCGTAGCCAACCAATGTCCGAATGATGTAGTAAATTGCCCTCTCTTTCGATGACTCATCATGTTGTGCCAACAATGCCCCCAGCGTGACTGAAGTGGCAGAGATGTAGAGCAAGAGGGGTTTGCCAGGAATAGGTGGCATCAATATTGGTGGATGGGCTAAATATTCCTTAATTTTATCAAACCCCATCTGACACTGTTGGTTCCATTGGAAGGTGGAATCTTTTTTCAGAAGATGAGTGAATGGATGGCACTTATCTGCTAGTTGGGCTATGAACCGACGGATGGACTCCATCTTCCCCTGAAGGCTTCTTAACTATTTAAGATTGCGTGGAGGTGGCATGTCTAGGATAGCTTTTACCTTGGCAGAATCAACCTCAATGCCCCTGCGAGAGACTATGAAACCCAGCAACTTTCCGGAAATGACCCCAAAGACACACTTTTTTGGATTTAGTCTCAACTTGTAGTGCTCTAACCACTCAAATATCTTTTTAGGATGGCAGGATGTTTTGCTCATGTTCTGGATTTTCCTAATAGGTTGTCAACATAGTCCTCCATGATGATGTGTATGAGGTCATGGAAGATGACAGTCATTGCCCTCTTATATGTCGCCCCCGCATTTTTGAGACCGAAGGGCATAACATTGTAGCAGAAAGTGCCCCAAGGAGTTGTGAAGGCGATTTTGTGTTAGTCCTCAGGTGCGATTCAGATCTGGTTATACCTGGAGAAGCCATCCATAAGGGACAAATATCTCATGTCTCATTGTCAGCTTCACCTAACATATCAGTGGGGAAGTTGTCATCTTAAGGGCTTTTTATTGAGATCCTGGAAGTCCAGTAATTCACCATTTGGTTTTAGTAACCTGCACTACATTGAGATTCAATTCTAGTAGCCAATTGGTTCAGGGATAAATCTTGCCCAATAACTTCCAATTTTGACTATCAACGAATCCTGTGCGTATGCATTCCGTGTGAAGCTTTGCTTGACAAGCTGAAGGCCCGGGGCATGTTCAGGTGATGAAACTACTACATGTAGATCTTAAGCCCCGCATGCCCAGCTACTTCCGCTTTCAAAGCACCCTCCTGAGTAGCTGCACGGATGACCTGGCACTTTGCCCAGAGTGACTTAGCTACATAGGTGACCTTAGGACTTTCAACAGTTCAGCAGTTCCTAGATTGACTTCTTGAGTCTCTTCAATCAGAATAGGTGATTGGGCAGACAATTGAGTTCCCATAAGGGGAAGATGAACAAATCCATCTTCTAGTGCCTCTTCGAGGTTTTTGCCATCAGATGCATCCTTTATTTTTATTTTTTCAAGGTCACGAAGTGCCTCAGGGAGGTTTTCACTAGATGACCATTTGTTATTTTTCTTATTCTCATTTTTGCGACTGCAGTGTTCATCCTCCCCCAATCCCATGAGGTTGACATAGGTATCCGTAGACATACTGACAGGTGTGCTAGTTTGTAGGTCCCAATCAATGAGCTCAAGATGGCGAAGGGATAGGCTAATAGTGCAGACAGATAGGCATTTGAACATGGCAGATAGGTCAGCGTGATCGACATCATCATATGCACGTATGATGGATTCTTCCTCGGGTATGTCTTCCAATGAGCCATTGTCCACAGCTACACTATTGGAAGTATTAGACAATGTTTCAGGGCCTTTCTGCTTTCTGTCATACCCAATGCCCACATTTTTCGGTAGCAGAGACATATCAGTGGGTTGTAACCGCCCTTGTTCTGCTTTCCTAGGCCCCTGCCTTGATAGTTATGCTTTTCTACAAACTTTGTCGGCCAAGGGTACTTTTCTTGAAAGTATTCCTTGAGAGGAGTTTCCGGCTGAGGCTCTTCTCGGTAAACCCATTGGCTTATGTCTTCTTCTGGCGCGTCTGTCTTGATGCTTGGGGATACGAAAGTGGTGGTAGGGATATTTTTTCCATGGAAGGTGACAGTCTTGTCTTCCTTTGGGGTAGCATGGGAAGGTTGACCATACCTAGATGTGGTGATGGTGGCATGAATTAGCTACATTAAGAGCAACATGCATTTAAGTACTTACCACACCCTTGTCAATGATCTGGACTTTTATATTTGTAGGATCGGTGGAAGATGGAGCGGTTATTATGGTGGATGTTGGATTAACGGGTGATGGTTGAGATGCCCCCATTTCAACCCCAGGACAATAATGTAAATGGGGAAATGATGTCTCTAGAGCGCGGCAATATTTGAATGGTTGGGGGTCGGCATAGATGGTGACCTCTTATCCGTTGACTGGGAATTTGAGGCACTAATGGAAGGTGGAGGGTACAGCTTGCATAGCATGGAGCCATGGATGGCCGAGGAGGAGGTTATATGGCAAGTCTAGATCAAGGACATGGCAGGTAATGTACTGAACCACCAGTCCCACTTGGACAGGAAGATTGATGATCCCTTCTGAATTATTTTCTGCATTATCATAAGCCTTGATTGTAATAATCTGGTTACTTAAGTACGCTTAGGTATACCCCACCTGTTTTATGAATTTTAGAGTGCACAAGTTGAGGGCAGAGCCATTATCTACCAAGACTCTTTTTATTTTATGCCGGGAAACCACGACTTCAATATGTAAGGGGCGATTATGATTGGCATCAATGTTGGGCATATCATTTTGGCTGAAGTGTAGTTGGTGAGATGAAGCTAGGTGTCCTACCAAAGCTTGGAATTGTGTGGGATCAATGTTATTAGGGACATGGGTTTCCTGTAGGGCTCTGTTGAGGATTTCTTGATGCAGGAAGACTTGAGTAAATCCAAAATGGAGATATGTGCAGGGGTCCTTCCTAAGTGATCAAGGATGTTATCTTGGGGAGGCTACATGGAGTCGATTGGTGGTCTGGGGGCTCTGCGGGGAATGTTGATCTTGAGGCTTGTCGTGTGGTAATAGCACATGAGGGGTCTTTAGCTTTGACATGTATCATGGATACATGAGGTTCTACCTGCTCAATGTAATGAATAATACCCTCGTAATTGAGGGGTACATTCTTATAGCTCACGTTATTTGTGTTGTTATTTTGAGGATTACTGTTGGAAGTGCTCGGGCCTTGGTTATGGTTTGGGAAAGCGTTTTGATAAATTTGTAACTGAGCATTGGATGACAGAGCTTGGTTAGGATCAACCTTGATGTCACCTCGATCGATGAGATCCTGGACGTAGTTTTTCAGACCCTGACACTTATTCAAAGAGTGCCCTTTAATTTTGTGGAACTCACAATATTCATTTTCCCTAAACCATGCGGGCTTGGGTTTGGATTCGTCTAGTGGCTTGGTGACATGGTACGTGATTGGATAGCTGATCTACAATAGTTTATTGAAGACGACACTCAAGGGTTCTCTGATTTGAGCATCTTACGGCATTTGGTGTTCCCTTGGTTATTTTGATTAATTTGTTGGGAGGGCGGGGTGTCCCTTGCGGTATGGATATAGCATTAGGTATAGATTGTTGTTGTTTTGGGATGTGTTGTTGTACGTGGACATGTTTAGTATTAGTGAAACCATCATTTACTGCATTTTGTTCTTGTTCAAAAATGTGGCTTGTCATTGAATGACCTTTCCTTATCTTGATTATATTTTGATGTGCCCCTTGGCAACGAAGAGCAGCTCAAGATGGTCCCTTCTCTACTACCTCTAAAATTGAAAGTGAGGTGACACAATGTGTCGAGAAGTTATGAGCCATGTTGGGGTGAGAGTTGTCCACAAAGAGGCTGACCATGTCCTTTTCTTTCAAAGGGGTTTTCATTCAGCTTGCTAGAGATTGCGCGCCACCTGGAGGTAGCTAGTAAGGTTTTCCCCTTGAGTTGTTTCTCTTTGAGAAGATCCAAAATAGGTATCTTTCTCCAAGTTGAAGGAGAGTAGGAGGCAAACTTTTAGACAAGTCGCGAAGATTTTTATAGATCCTTTTTGAGGGTCATGAACCACCCTAGCGCGTTGCTTCCCAGACTTTGGGGGAACGGGTGCAAGAGATAGTTGTCATTGTGGATCACTTCTTGACACTGGGAGTAAAACTCATGTAAGTGGGCCTTAGGATCTTTGTTCCCCTTATATTTGTCAAACTTTGGCATCTCAAAATGTTTGGGGAAGGGAATCAATGAGATGGAGGGATCATACGGATATGGGCATATATCTTTAAACTTGAATGATTGTTTGCAGTCCCTACCTGGAGATCTTTTACAGTGGCTTTGATTTCAAGGATGTCCGCATTGGCCAGTGTGTTGGGTGGGTATTGATGGTAGGATGATTGTGGATTCTGAGATGATGTTTGGAGATGGGCGTATGGATGAGGAGGTGGCATCCCCTACTAATACGCCAAGGGACCTTGCTGATAAAGAGGTTGTTATTGCAAGGCAAGATATGGATGGGTCAGATGGTTATGGGTGGTGTACTGTTGGGAAGTAGGGAGAAGGTGTTGTTGATTAGCTAGTGGATATTGGGGGTGCTGATATGACTGTTGTGAAACCACATAGGAAGGTTGTTGTTGATATTGTTGTTGGTTATAATAGTTGTAATGATGGGGTAGTTTTTGATGCATAGTTGGTAGTTGTGGTGGGCGAGATGGGATGTTATGTGGTGGTTGCACTTTTGGGCATAAAATGGATGCAAGGAATGGAGATATGGTCAGGGCTGAAGGCCGAGGTTGATTTCCTTATGGTTGATGTTATGATGGTTGTGTTGAAAATAGGGGATTGACCAATGGTTGTTGTTGAGGTGGAGGTACGATTGAGATGTTGTGTGAGGGAGGCTGTTGAGTACTAGTAGGAGCATATGCTTGGGGAGGTTGTTGGGATACGAATGATGATGGAGGAGGGATGTTGGATTGGGATGGTTGTTGGGGGATGAATGATGATGGTGGAGGATTGTTAGATTGGGGTGGTTGTTGGGGTATAAATGATGATGTGGAGGATTGGTAGCCCTAGGAGGTGGGGGCAAGGTGGCAAAAGGGTTGCCCCCAGTGTTGACAGGAGGCAGGTTCGAGGGGAGTGGTGCCGGTAGAATTAATGGTTGCAGTTGTGGGACGTTTTGTGGCATGCCATAGGCAAAAAGATCATTGGGATCAATGGTTTGGGGTGTTCCCATGACCGAGATGGTGGGATATGTGGGATTTCCAACAGGATACAGGACAACATTACCGAATTCAGGTTGATGCCAACCTTCTATGGAAGGAACGTTGGGGACATACGAGCTACTGGGGATGTCATGTGAACCTTGGGGTACATTAGATGTGGAGGTGCCATACTTGGATAAGTTGACACTTGACGGAAACTTGACACCTTTGTCAATTAAGTGAGCCAAGATTTTGTCACCATGTCTTTCGAGAAGGTGTTCTGTCATTTGTGCATTAACAGGGTTGCTAAAGTGTTCCTCGAATGTGAGCTCGGGTTGATCGGCCATGTTTTCCTGCCCAGGTGGTGACGTGTTCTGACCATCCACATTGGATTGTGATGAGGTACCATTGTGGGGATCGTGAGAGATATTAGCACCATAATTAAGATCTGATGAGATGTTGACTGTATTGGTGGGATTTTGAGGGTTGTTTGATTGGGCATTCAGGGCTTGTTGGTCGGCCATTTTCTTTGCTTGTGATCAAGTTTGAATGGGCATGCAAGATGATGTGATAGATCAAGCTATTGGCAAGACCTAGATGATAGAAGATTGATTTGATTTTGATGGGAGATTAGTTGATGATGATCGATGAGACCGACGTGGGTTGGTTTGATGGTATTGTCTAGGTTTTGGCTTTTGATAGGGATAGATTTGATGATGTGGGGGTCTGATGATTAGGATTGATTTGATGATAAGTATGATGAAGACCGAGATCCACAGCTGAGTTTAAGAAGGATCCTTGGTAACACTAGATGTTGATTGAAGGGTGGATGTATGATAACATCAAATCCGACTTGAGATAGAAGCGGATTGATTGGGTCAAAAAGGATAACTAACTTATGACAGATAGCGATCCTAAGCCAGCTACAATGATTACAATTAGGGACGAACACCTAGGTCAACTTGGATGACAACTCCAATGGGGTTTATATAGAATGACGAAGATTGGAGATGAAAGCAGGTTTAGGACGGATGGGGAGCGTCTTAGAAAAGATGAATGGCTCTCGATACAAGAAAAAGAGCATTCAGGATAAATGACTTTTAGAGCGAAGGGATGGAGACTCAGAATGGATGTTCAGATGTTTGTTTTAGATGTTGAATGGTCGTATCGATGTTCAAAATAGAGGGACAATGAATGCCAAGTGATAATATAGGCTGGTCAAGGGTTAGGTCCGCCACAGCATAAGGACAGGTTTGCCATAACAGAAGGATAGGTCCGCCACTACACTAGGACAAGTCCACCACAGGACAGGGACAGGTCCGCCCGCCACTGCACTAGGATAGGTCCGCCACAGCAGAAGGACAGGTCTACCACTGCACAGGGATAGGTCTGCCACTACATAGGGATAGATCCGCCACAAGGTTAGGACAAGTCTGCCATAGCACAGGGACAGGTCCACCACTGCACTAGGACAGGTCTGCCACTGCACTAGGACAGGTCCACCACTGCACTAGGACAGGTCTGCCAAAGGATAAGTTTAAGTTGGATGTTTGGATGGATGGGTAAGGCAAAGGACCCAAAATATAGCAATCATAAAAGACTTGGAAAAACTAATAATCACTAGTTTTTACATGAGAAAGACAATTCAATCAGTACAACCCTAAGATTAGTAGAAACAGGTATGGTCAACAAAGTCTTTTACTCTAGGATGCACGTGGTTGCTAAGGAGTCCTCGATATACACCCAGTATGTGAGGCCCAAACCATGAACACCAACCCATTACAAGCATGAGTCGAGAACCTTAGCGAGATACTAAAGGCTCGGACCAACTCTTCACATCATCCCGATGCTTCACCAATTACAACGTGGTTGGATTGAGGTATAGCTTTTGCTCTCCCCCCTTTATATACCAGCCAATGCGCGTGGTTGGAGTCATCCCTTGGGGTGATGAAATCTAACAGGTCCCACTAAGAAGGTGAAAAAGGGTGACTCAAAAGGACTTGGAAAGCTACAATTTCTCATCACCTAGGATTGCCAAATGGCGCAAGGGGATTAGATACGTCAAATATCCTTCCCAAACATGCCAAACAGGGTTTATTGACCCTTTGGTAAACTATGTGCCTAATAATTACCATAAATGAAGAACTTGAAATTTTACGGAGGGCAGTGCGCCGCTGTAGGGATAGTCTGCCACTCGTGGGATAGTGCACCACTAAATGGAGACGGTCGCCTTGTAGAACCCGAGGTTGCCATAGCAGACCAGGTCCACCGGAGGGGCAGTGCGCCACTACTCGGGCAGGTTAGCCCTTGCGGAACCAGTCGCCACTGTCGAGGATAGGTCGCCAGCGGAGGAGCGAGATCACCACTGCAGCCGACGCAGTGCGCGCCCGCTCTGTAACCTGAACCTTCAAAAATGCAAAAAATAGCAAACATGAAAGAAAAAGACCCATTTGTGGGTCCCGCCGGGCGAGCCAGAAATGTGATAGGTCGAATATATGTGTTCTAAAATGAGCAACAAACTAAAGACTACAAATAAACACCAAAACAACCTACACCTCCCAGATTAGCCTAGAAGTTGGAAACAACATAAGATTAAAAACGATGGAACTCTATACCTTTAGTCAGTCGATCCTTTGGTTGTCTTCCCTTCAATCCCTACGTGTATGCTCCTTGGATGGCAAAGTAGATGTGTTGTGAGGATGAGTGCAAGTGGATGAAAACAGAAAATGGCTAAGTGTAGGTTGAGAAACAAAACTGCAAGAGTTTGGCTAGCAAAATGATCTCCTCAAAATGAGAGAAAAGAGGGGGTATTTATAGGAATTTTGAGAATTCCTAGAAGAAATGGAGGGTCAAGATTGAGCCACCAAACATCAAGATGTAGGGCTAGGTGAGTTGAGAACTCACAAGCCCTCACATCTTGACATGTGGCATGTGATATAGCCCTAAAAGGTGAAGTGGACATGAGGTGGAAGGAGAAGTACATGACATGGAGGGGGGTACAAAGTACCTTGGGATTGGACAAGATCTCCTCATAAAGGAGGTCCTTGTCCCCATGTGGGTGAGAGGACATGTGAGGAATTAAAAATTCCTCAAATATTCTCATGGGGAGATGGGAAAGAATAAAGAATAAGAAGAGGACATGTGGGGAGAAGTGAAGGAATTAAAAATTCATTTTGGGTGCCTTGGGGGATTAAATGTGAATTAAAAATTCACATAGAGAAGTGGAGTGCCTTGTCCAAAAGGAGAAAGCCTTTAATAAGGTTGACTCAAGGACATATGCCATAAATAGGATGAGGATTAGGTTAGGCTAACCAAATGATTAAGGTTGTGCAAGTACTCAGTTAGATGGACTAATGACTCATTAAAAGTAAGTGGGAGATTATGGAGGATGTGACCTTAATGATGATTAAGGGTGTGCACATGCTAACCCTGGTTAATTAGAAAAAGATGAAGTAATTAAGATGGATTAGGGACCAAATTGCAAAAGTTGGAGGATGTGACCATGAGAGAGAAAAGAGGAATTAAAAATGAATTTTAATTTAAAAGGGGGATATGACTAAATTAAATAAAAGGGTATATTTATTTAATTTAGAGGAGGAAGAGGGGTAAAGTATTAAATTAAATACTTTAGGACCCTTATGCAAGATACAGGGTATTAATTAAACAAATGGTTTAATCAATATTAACAGAGGGGATGAGCAACCAGATGAATAAGGAGATGCGTTTGATCATATGGAAGTGATCAAATTGGATGTCTACAATTACATTTTAAAATGTTTTTCAAATTAGATATGAGACACAAATTGGATATCCAAAAAAAATCAGATATCTAATTTGTAGTACTTTGGCTTGGGCATTGCTATGGAGCAATTTACTGATAGCCAACCCAAAAAAAAATACAACTTGGGATTTTCACATTTTTTGGCGAGTTCAAAATGCTCCTTTTTTCATGTTACCACTTTTTGGCCCATCATGATCCTACACATACCCAGGTGTAAATCAGGTAGTTATTATTTCTAAGGTGGATCACTCCTTTCTTTGAAGGCCATACACTTATGATTGGGTCAAGTGTTCTTTTCTTTAGAAAACTCCTATTGCCTTTTTGATAGGTTAATTATGATTTGATTAGATGGGTTATGGAGCACTTATTTCAAACAAATATCTTTAAGAAATAAGTATAATGGCATCAAATTAAATATGATTTGTATTCCAATTTAAAAACTACAAAGAATGAAAACAATTCTTTCAACACATAAACTATTATGTAGTAGCCAATTAAAATGAAAAAGCTTACTCTATATTAGTTAGGATACACAACTAAGAAAATGATCTAAAGTTACTTATTTATCCTAGAGGAATTAAGTATATAGTATACAAAGAAAACCAACAAACCCACAACTACCCCTATTTTGAAGGAGTTTAGTTTTCTCCCCTTCTTGATCTTGCTAATATTGTCTAATTATTTTAAAGAGATGAAGGGTCATAACACAACTTTATTCAACCCAGTAAATAGCTTGGTTAATGAAACTTGACAAAAGCAACAAAACAATTGCTACATTTGGTATTTCATGTTGAATGAAGAGTGGTGACAATAATCTACTTATAGTTTAATAAAACACTATTTTTATAAGAAGGGTTGACATTAGAAAGATAAGTGTTACTTATAGTTTAATAAAACACTATTATAGTTTTACCAACATATACTATTGTATGCTTGCATGGTTTCTTGTTAATAGATGGGGAGAGAAAGAGAGAGAGATAGAGATATCTAGGAAGAAAAAGAGAGATGGAAATATATTGGAAGAGAAAGGAAGAGAGGTGGAGACAGAGAGTCAATGGATAGGGGGGATAGGGAGGGAGAGATGGTGAGAGATAGAGAGGGGGAGATAGAGAGGGGGAGGGAGAGAAAGGGATATAGATATAAATAGATAGAGAGAGGAGTGAGAGGGAGATAAAAAGAGAAATAGAGATAGAGATATAGAGTAGGAGAGATGGAGGGAGAGATGGAGTGAATGAGAGAGAAAGGGGGGAGAGGGAAGGATATCTCAATAGATAGAGGGGGGAAGAGGAAAGAGTGACATAGATAGTGGGAGATATAGAGATATAGAAGTGATAGGGAGAGATATATCAATCACCCTCCCTATATCTCTATCTATTCATCCTTATCTCTTTATCTCTCTACCGCTCTCTATCTCTTTGTCTCTCTTTCTATTTGTATGTTTGTCATTATCTCCCTTTGTCTCTATATTTTCTTCCCTATATTTATCTTTGTCTCCTTAAGTGTGCAATGGGTACATTGAAGAGGTCTCAAAGGAGAATTATCATATCTTTAATCAAATGGCATACTACCTTGAGCATAAATCCCCAAGGACACATGCCATCCTTGGATTGTTGACATGAAACAAAAAATCAAAATTTAATTTCTCTCTCATATTAATATATTACTATTATATTAAATATATATTATATTAATTATATATTGTATAATTATATAAAAATATACTTATTATTAACTATTAATATAATAAGTTGAATAAATATATTATTTATTATGTAAAATATAGCTAATATATACTAAACTATATTGTAGAATATTAAAACCTAGCTAAATAGCACCAAAATTTTGAGCTTAATTAACATACTGTAAAACCTAATGAAACTAGGTTGTAGCTCGTCAAATTGGAGAAGTGAAAGGACAATACTAGCACTGAGGAAGAGTTTGGAGTAGTGAAAAAGAGGTCAATGATAGCACTGAGGAAGAGTTTGGAGTAGTGAAAACAAGGTCAATGCCAGCACAGAGGAAGAGTTTGGAGTAGTGAAAAAAGTTCAATGTCAGTGCTGAGGAAGAGTTTGGAGTTAAAACAAGTTCAATACCAGTGTCAACGAAGAGTTTGGAGTAGTGAAAATAAGGTCAATATCAGGGCAGAGGAAGAGTTTGGACGAGTGAAAACAAGGTCAATACCATCACCGAGGAAGATTTTGGAGTTAAAACAAGGTCAATACTAGCACTGAAAAAGAGTTTGGAGGAGTGAAAACAAGGTCAATATTAGCACCAAGGAAGAGTTTGGAGGAGTGAAAACAAGTTCAATACCAGCACTAAGGATGAGATTGAGGGCACTCAGGGAAAATCGATGAAGAAGGGGCAATGAGTACTATAATTTTGGCACCCCCATTCTCTTTAACCTTCAATTTTCATGCCTAGTTTCCAAAGACCTTCTTGTACATAGGCACCCCATTTTCATAAAATGGTATAAGATAAGATAGGAAAAATAAAATAGCTTAGTCTTTCACATTTTTATCCACCAGCCTCAGGTCTTGGAAAAACTCCCATAATCTACCCACATCTTGGTTGAGGTCTAGAATTACTTCACACATAGCCTTCATCGCATGAGTCTGAAGCAATTGTAGACTTATCCCAAGTATATGCTAGGCTAAGGTAGATATAATGAATGGAAATAGAGGCATACAATTCTTCTTTAATACCTCCACCACAAACATATGCAAGGTGTTGGTTATTTTTATGGTAAGTAGGTTGATCTTCTAATCTACCTATGGAATTTCCAATTCCAATAAAGGGAAACTCTTAGGACCTAGACCAACTGATGAGGATTTGTAAGACCTCCTACACTTTGAGCTTTGCAAGACCTGGGAAGGTGATCCCATAATGCATTTACAACCTCTGTACCATCATCATAAACAATATTAACAATAATAGATAATTTGATTTAATAGCTCAACATAATAGGATAATACCAAATAGAATTGTTTGTTTATCAATAATATCAACTATTTGGAGCATGAGATAACTACAACAACATTTCATAGTAGAAGATATTCATTGATTTGTAATTTGTAGCAAGCTTTAGGTAAAGGCAAACAAATACTAAACCATACGAATAAGTACAACTTAGATCAATGCCATATATCCATTGGAGGAGTCAAATTTATAAGCATCTAAGGGTTTATGATAGATTTAACACAACATATAAGATCTTTGATAACATTGCTTTACAATCTCATCAATATGTATTCTAACCCAATACTACTTATCAAATCCTTATACAGAACATATCCACCTACAATCCCATTCAAGCATTTTAATTAATTCCTTGAATTAAACCTAAAACAAGAATCATACACACCACAATAGTGAGATGAAGAAACAACCCTTGATCATTTTATTCAAAATTTAGATATACTTATACAATGGAGAGACAAGTTTGAATTAATCATATCAATTCAAATGCCAGTACTATCATAAAACATCAAATCCCCGCGAATTCAAAACCTACTACAGAATGACTCAAAACCTAAATTGTATTTTCCCTAAAACCATCAGACTTTACAATTTTCTTTGCAACTTCATCTAGACTCGACCAAAAATAAATATCTGACTTGCTAACCCATACTTCTAGCCTTGAAATCCTTCTTATAGAAAAAGGAGAAAACAAGCATCAGGCCAGAAAGGACATGTGTCACCAGCCAATTAGACTGCTTTGTGATATTCCAAAAAATTGTTACAACAATAATCTCCCTAGAGAATCTTCTTGTTCATCATGCCCGCTGAGAATGGTTGATGCAACGACAAAAAACTTCAAGAATTTCGCACCTATACTATCACCAAAAAACAAAATTGGAATCTATTATAACTGTAACAACTGATTTGTCAACCGTTAGTAGCCTACTCCTTTTCACTCTTCCTCAGTTAAATATACATTTACCCATTTCTGGTACTCTTCATCAGTTGGCCAATCAAAATTGATCACCTCATTCACCTTGACATTATAAGGTTTGTGCTTAACTACCACCTGATCCACTTCTCTTTCAAAAGACTCCAAGAATGAGCTGGTACAAATGATTTTTCCCATACAGCTCACCAACAAATCATAATTTGATTTACCTTGTTTTTTATAGTTTTGTAGTCCAAACATGATATAAAGGGGCTCTTACACTTTTTGTGATTACTGTAGCTTGTGTAAGAGGCCCCATGGATACTGTTGTAATTGTAGGATGCATGAATAGGGTGTAGGATGAGAAATAAAGAAGGTATAGCTATTGTCCTCAATAGTTTTGTGAAGAAAAGCATGTGAAATGAGAGGTTCAAGCCTAGCATTCAACAAAACAAGTATGGGAGATCTGATTTTATGAATTTTTATCCATGTATAGACCTAATGGGTTGTTTCTGAACACTGAATATAAATGATATACACACACATATATATGTATGTATGTATGTATGTATATGTATATTTAAATGTAAATGTAAATGCAATTACTGGATGCTCTCCTAGAACAATAAATGCAATATATAATTAAAGAAATCTATATCTATGTATATAAATGTGTATTTCTAAATGCAAGTGTAAATGCAAAGAGCATATGGTTTTGTAGTGTTATAGATACAACATATCCATAAATTAATGTAATTGAAATTCTAAATTCTTCAACACATATAATATGAAATCGATCAAACTATTAAACTACATGAGAAATAAATGAAAATAGTAAATGCATATGTATGTGTACTTTTAAATGTAAGTGTAAAATAAATAAGAATAATGAAAATTTTAAAAGAATACAAGGAAAGGTCCCCTCCCTTCTTGGTAGTGATAACCTCCTCCATACACAACCCTTAAAAATTATGAATAGAGGAATATAATCTTTGAAGAACTCAAAGTGGATTCTCTCCTACCTGATGCAATTAGTCATTTTATCCTTACAAATATTTATAGTGATTACTAGAGGCACATAGACCAATTCTTCATAATAAAAGAATTTGATCATACTTTTCCAATGATGGCATTATGAGAAAACCTTAGGTTAAATGAATAATTCCTAGCTAAGTTCTTTAAATCATGTCCAACTGTATAAGAGAAGATCACTACTATGTGTACCTAGATACCATGAAGAAAAGCTAGTCTTTGAGCTCTTTCATCAATCATCCTACCTTAAAACATACCAAAAGTCTCCTAGCAACTAGACATAGGAAGATTTAATTTGACTTAAAAAAAATTTATTGCCAAAGCGTAAACTTATGATGACTTAACCAGGCCTAGTACACACTCCCTTCTTGTTAACCACTTAGACAAATAGAAATTAAATGTAAATTTGCTGCTATTTTTTAGTCATGTAGGTCTCTAATAAATCACTTGGTGGTGTTTCCCTTCAAGTTTATTTACTTGAATGAAGAGAAAAAGTCCTTTGATTATAATTAGAGAATACATTTGAGGCCTTGGCTATGTAACTGGTAGACCATAGTCACATTTAACACTTGTTACAAAGTTTAGGAGTTAAAACGTTAAGTATATTTGATTTGCGATGGACACATTTAGACAGTAGTAACAATAGCTTCCAATATATCAAGACTTGATTACCTTATAACCTATGAAATTATAGTGATGAAATGATAGATTAATCATAATGTCACCTTGGGATCACATCACCATGAAAGAACTTCATCCAACATCCTTATCAGTGCAAGTACCACCAAACAGGTATTTGTTAGATCTATCTTCCTCGAGCGAGGGAAATTCAAGAAGAGAAGGGGAAAGTGAGACATGTAGTATGTCTAAAAGGGGGAGATCAACTAGAGGTCAAAATATTAGAAGAAAATTTTGTAAATGCATGGAATTTTTTCTTGCTGAAGGGGGTTCATGTTCTTATGATGATGAGAGCATAGGCGACGTCAAGGTTCCCTTGAGGTTCAAACATCTATGAAAACAATGGGTACCCAAGGAACTTCCTCCAATAAACACTGATTTTTGTGTCAATGAGAGGATATATCAGATAGCACCAATGTCATTACATGGTTTGGGCCTATTTTTCATGGATGGAATAAAGGTTTGTTATAACAAAGTTACTAAATTGATGGAGTATGTTGGACCCTATTACAGTTACAAATATTGGATGCAACTGGTTTGATATACACAAAGTATGCATAGGTATGCACTATAGTAAATTATATACAACCAAAAGATAAGGATCAAAATAAAGGAGTGGCTATGTACATTGATGGAAGGCCAAAAGCATCAAGGAATATTGTTGGGTTTATAAACAGTACACATTTTGGGTCAACAAATAAGCAACCCAATTGCATATTCGAGGCATGCGAGAGAAACTGTGTATTCGTATGTGCGATAAAATCAATAACTGCAAGGGAAGAGTTGCTAATCAATTACAATTTGAATTTCTTAGTTACAAACATAGTTACTATGGAGGTGGTACATACTATGTACCATTTTACCCAACCTCCAATTAATGACTCCAATATACCATTTTATTCTTATGTTTGTTTTCGTAAGTCTATTGGTTTCATTTCAGTAATGTTTTTTTATATTTAATTTTTGCCATAGGGGGATATTGATGTTATGAAGAAGATTCTGGCCCAGAGCACAAATTGCGATGTATATTCAGGTGCTTCTACCTGATAGGTTTACCTCATTGTAATTGTACAAATTAGATACGAGCAAAATGTTTTATTATTATGTTTTTTCATAAGTTTATTGGGTTAATTTCGATAATGTTTTTAATATTCTTGTTGCAGTCGACTGTTCTAAGAAAGGCACCAACAATAGAGGAGAGAATCCATAGTGAGGTGCAGTCAATATTTTGTGATGATGAAATCACTTATTCAGCGAACCCTCTCGATACGATAAAGAAGATCCAAAAAAAATGCAATGAAGAAATGGTTAAATTGATGTTCATAGTGCCTCAAATAGATGAGATAAGAGAGAGAGTTAAAATATTGACTGAGAGATTTCAAAACTTGCAAGTAAGTTGTCATGAGGTCTTTAATTATAACATAAGTTCATTCATGGTTTTATATTTTATACAATTTTATGTCATCAACTAAAATCTGTGTTGTTTTTATAGGGTTATTTGCCTCCTCATGATGCTCCTAGCAATGTAGTGATTATGAATCAGAAAGTTGCAAATATGGCTCTTCGCACCTATACCTACAAAGACACAAAAAATCTAGACAAAAATCTACAAAAATGATTGTTTTGGCATCGGGTTCACCAATGTAACTTAGGGAAAATATCAGGTTAGCATGAAACAAGATGCACAATTAAAACCCTAGCTATGCAATGAAGAGTAATAGAGTTAAAAGGATAAAAATAAATAGTATTACTAAATGTCTTCAAACCTCCATGAATCACCTTCATTGTACCTTCTCCGTTTTCTACAAGTAGATAATTTCCCTCAAATTTTTGATGAGCAACCTATGACTATTACAATTCCCTAAGAAAATATTGAAGGATTCTAATAGTGTTGCAATGTACTCAACAAATGCAAGCCTAAAGAGTGCAGAAAATAGCCTATAAAGTATGAAGTCACAATGTCAAGAGATTAAGAGTTGTCCAAATGAGACCAAATTTTCCCTTTGATAGAAAAGCTAATTTTAGATTAATGGCCAAGATTGAAAGTTGAAATGAATGGTTGAGATTTGATTTTAGTAAAATCAAATTAATGGTAGAGAATGCATGTGACAAGAGAAAATATTGGGCCTAGAAAAAGAAAAATTTGGAGAATCAAATAATAATTTGAAATTATTTGATTTAAGAGGGAGAATTAACCTTTTGAATTAAAAATTAATTTGATTCAAAAGTGGTGGGACCATGTGATAGTAAATAATTATTTAAAATTATTTATTTGGAGAGAAAAAATGGAAAGTGGGACAATTTTAAATAAATGATTTTATTTAAAATTAGAAAAATCCAAGATGGATAACAATTAAATAAATTAAAAAAATTATTTAATTATGAGAGGACATTAGAAATTAATAACATATTTAAATAAATAAATAAATTTTATTTATTTAAATAATCAAGAGGAAATAATGGATAAGAAATAATTAAATAAATTTATGAATTTATTTATTTATGAAGAGACATTAGGAAATTAGCAATGCATTTAAATAAATAAATGTAATTTAATTATTTAAATGGTCACAAGGAATAAAAGATGTGAATTAATTAAATAATTGAGAATTATTTAATTAATAGTTGAATTTGGAATTCAAGACATAATTAAATATTTTAATTATGTTAGGAAAAAATGTGGAGAAAATAAAGTTTGCAAGCCTAGGTCAATTTTATGTGTCTACAAAGGAAATCAAATTCATAGGCCTAGGACAATTTTTAGTGTCTATAGTCTCTAATATTAGAGAAGTTTTCATTAGTTTGGCTAGATTATTAAGATCAAGTGGATAGATATTGTGCAAGCATGAAGCCTAATAACTTGATAAATAAGGGGAAGTAGAAATGGCAACCGTGGACACAAAAAAAATCCCTTTTTCCTTGCTTGATTTGGGATTAATTGACAACAAATTAGACTTAATGAGGGCTTGATTTAGTGTTGTGAGGTGTTTTACACATCCATACTAGGTCTTGGACCCTTGCAAACTGAATAAAATGCATTTAACAATGTCTTCTAAAGGTGTTGTAAAGTGTTGTAAAAGAATTTCATGCCTATCTAGACTTAATGAACCCAAATTCCCCCTAATTGAACAATGTAAAATATATTTAAATGCATTATCACATTAATCTAGAAGGATCTTGTGAATTAAACTTGACTTTAATCTAGTGTTGTAATGTGATTTACACATTGAAATTGGATGTTGTGCCTTTCTAGGCTAAGTGGGCCTCATTCTATTGTTGTAAAGTCTATTTAATCACCTTTCACATTGAATTTTGTGTTCCAAGCCCTAATTGACCTTTACATCATCATCAATAGGCCCCTATGGCCCCATATTGTGAATCCCTAGGCATAAATTGATCAAATAACCAACTAAATCATCATATAAACCTAATTTCCTTATTTACTAACATTCCAACTAGAAAAATGGCCTCTATGAGACCCAATCAACCTTCATGGTCAATGAGTCTCATTTGAGTAATTTTTTAGGGTTTGAGCGGGAAAAATTAGGTTTTAAGTTTATTTTTTCTCCATGTTAGCCTTAGGAATTAAATTAACTAGAAAATAAGGTAAATTTCCTATAAATACAACCTTCTAAACCCTAATTCATAATTCATACACACATCTCATCACTCATTCATCATTTTTCATCCACCTCAAGTCAAGCAAGCTAGGGTTCTTACATTCTAAGTCATTCAAGATCATTTTTTAGACATTCAAGGGAAGAATCTTCATCTTTTATTGCAAAAATTCAAGATCAATCTTCATGGAAAGTTACTAAATCCATTATTTCATGCTTTATTACATTATTTCTTCATTTTAGTTTCATTACCTAAAAGGGGTTTGATCAAGGAAAACCCCCATGCCCTAACATCCAACATTTCTCCTTCTTTTCTTATGTGTTTGTAGATTTAGGTATCTTGAATACTTGGAAATCATTAAGGATAAAGTTGCAAATTTGTTGAAGACCTCTTCTTATTGACTAAGGAGAAATATCAAAAAAAAGTCACCTATAGTGTTGGAAATTAGACTTTTAGAGAAAGACACATATTAGGAACCGAAGAGTAGATTGAGGGCTTCTATTTCCACTTTTGAATTATCATAAATTAAAAAGTGGATTGATTCACCATCAATGGAAAATGATTCCCAATACAAGGCCTAAAAAATGTTTTCTGTAGTTTTGGATACCCATTTGTCTGAAACGGGCTCCAAAGCAGTTTCCCAGATCTGGGACTAATTCACCCATACTAGAAAATGAGTCCCTGTAGATCAAATTTTCAACATCAACAACATTTCAAAATTTATTTCCAGTCTTCAACAAGTTCTCAAGTGCACACCTCCAATTTCACCAATTTTTGTTATAGTTTGCATTCATTTCTAAGTGTTTTTGCATATCATAATGTGTTTTCCAACAACTTGTATTTTCTTATTTTTCACTTAATAATCAATATCTTTCTTTAATTTTTGGCATTTAGATATATTGCATCCATATCGCATTAATCTTGAGTGTAGACATTTCCCATTTTGGCCTATTTCTCTCCTTTTAGGTGAAAAATCCTAGAAGTGCAAGAGAAACCTAGGGTGCCAAAATCTTTGCCTCCATTTTGGTGAACTTGAATTTAGAATACTTTTCTTTTCTAATTTGGAGTCATTCATCTAGATTGCATTTACTTTGCATCAGGCATTGCATTAGTTAATTTGCATGCTAGGGTTTCAAAATTTTTCATTAGTGAAAATGCATATAGGTTGCATTTTTACATCTTAAATCATTGAAAATTTCTAAAATTTTGTATTAGAATCTTAGCTCTACATCATACAGTATAGTAAACATCAAAAACAATCAAAAAGATTTGAAAATTGTGAAAAAAGTCCCTATTGAGAGTCATTCATTACCTTGGGTGAATCAATCTATTTTCACCCCTAAAACTACCTTTTACAAACTAAAAACACTTATTTTTAAGCTTTTGTTTGGCACCATTTCCTATCTATATCAATTGGTTGAGTTTATGTAATATACATTTCATTAGATCTAGCCTAAATTATCTCATTTCATGCATGGTTTAAATTTCAATTTTGCATTCTCATATTGTTACATAGCATAACCAGTTAATTGTCTTCCTTAAAACCTGAAAGATTACATTCCTCTTTTGCATGTTTACTTTAGCATAGTTACATTTCAAGTTTGTAGATTAATCATTACATCATGTTTTCATTACAAAAATATATAGTTATCATAGTTCATGTTCTCCTTTTAGATATTATTGCATGTTGTAAGAGATTTTTGTTAGGTGCATATGAATATAAGATTATTTCCCCTCTTTTTCTTCATCATAGATCCCTCTCCTAGTTTCCCTTTTGTGGATGAGGTTAGTCTAGTGAAAGAAACCTTGGATGATCATAAAAATCACATTTTTTCTTCTCCTATTATCTCTCACACTTGCGTAGAAGAGATTATACTACTAGAAGAACCAATTGATGAGAGTTTTGACAATTCGAGTTGTTTCTCTCCTCTTACCTCTTCTATTAGACATAATGGTGCAGGAGCACCTAAACCATATATTTGCAAAATTCATCATTTGAAGGTTGGTTAATACGAATGTCTAGGGATTTGGGGTAAATTGAGTCTTTTCATGTTAAATAAGGTCTATTAAGAACATCATTTATTTAATTGGTGTTTTTAGTGTAATTTGGGTTAAAATGCAAAAAGTTGCAAAAAGATGTAATTATTGTCAAGCAAAGTTGTCAAATTGAAACATTTGGGAATTTGAAGGGCCAATGTAGTTTAATGGTTAGTTATAGGTGTTTCATGGTTGGTTTTTGAGTTTAAAATGTATATAAGGCCTCTTGAAGGTTCAAACAAGTTTTGTTGAAGCACTTTCAAGGAGAAAATCAATCAAAAAGCACTATTTTTTAAGTTATCTTCTGAGTTTTCCTTTATTATTAGTTTGTGTATGAGTCTGTATAGTAGGGGTTCACTCCTAAATTTTTTGAACTTGTTGTAGAATGGCTTTGGCCTTATTTATAATCTATTCTTGAGGAGTTCTATTATGTCTTGAGGAATTTAGAAACTAATATTTGAAAACTAGTTTGAAAATAGGGGTGTAGGGTTTGAGTCTCAAAATGATTTGAAAAGGCCATTCCACCTTTCTATAAATATTGTTTCTTGGTGGAATGGATCTATTCAGTGTAGAAGTAGGTGTAGGGATACATTTTTTAATTGATAAAGAAATTTGAGTGGACTAAGAATTTTTCCCTATTAGAAAACATAGATTTTGTGCCATTTGAGTAAGGCTAGAGAGAGAGTATTGGTGAAGTTGGTTGAGAACTTGTTGAAACTTGATGAAAATTGATTGAGCAGATGAATTGTGATATGTTTTGAAGGTCTGAGTGGGTAGAAGTGGTTAGAGGAGTGAAATAGAGAGAAACCATAGTTGGAAAGTGTAAAAAAAAGAGAAAATTGGTGAGTTTTCAAAGGAAGTGTATGTAAATCAAAGGGGAAACATAATATAATGATGAATTAAGCTTGAGTAGGAAAAAAGAAGAGGGATTAAAGTGGTTTCAGGTCTTTGAGTGGTCTGGGCATGTGATTTTCAATAAGCCCTAGTCTAAATTGTGAAAAGTGCGGGCTTAAAGGACCTGTAGATTGGAGAATCATTTATTTTGAAGGTAGTTTGAAGATTTTTTGGAGGTATTTAGAGTTTTTGGTGAGTTTAAAGATAGGTTCCTTTGCAAAAGAAGGCTAATTAGAGCCCATTTGAGCCTAATGGGCTAGTTTGAGTGCAAATGGTCCAAAGAGGACTAATGTGAAATTGAGATATGTTTTGTGCTAGGTTAATGGGTCCCTATAAGTGTGAGTGGCTGGAGGATTTTTCACTTTGGTTGTGAGTCAAGTTCCTAAAACAGGGTTTGGGAACCTATTAGGTGTATGAAAGCTTGAAAGGTGAATGTACAAACAGAATTTTTTGAGACTTTGAGAGTGAGTTAGCCTTGTTTGGATGGAGAAATTAATCTTGTTATATGCCTCTTGGTGTCTTAGAAAAGGTTGGAAACATTGAGGGTGCATTTGATCCTTTGGGTAACAAGGTTCCTTAAAGAGACATTTTGTGTTTTTGAAGATCATTGAAGATCAAAGTGGAAAATCATGATACAATATGGTTGATGTCATCCCTGTCTTTGCATCAAGTGGTATTAGAGCACAACAAGTAGATTCTTGAAGATAATTTGTTAAAGATTGCATACAAGGACGGTTGGAAGATGGAAGGTCAAGTCAACGTGGTAAAAGAAATTGGTGAAGCTGGACAAAGGAATGCAATATTCAAGACCAACTACAAGAGCCAAGGTAAGGTATGTACTATGATGATTGATTCAGGTAGTTTAGATAATTTGGTATCACAATAAATGGTTTAAAAATTGCACTTAGAAAGGATACCTCATGATTCATGCTATTCTATTTCTTGGGTGGATGGAGAGCATGCTTTGTTGATCAAGGAACATGCTTGGGTTGAATTGCATATAGGTGCATACAAAGATAAAATCTTGTGTGATGTTCCTATGAGTTTGTGTCATATATTGTTAGGATTTCCATGGATATATGATAGATTTTCTCTATATGATGGAAGAGAAAATAGTTACAAGATAAAGAAATATGGTGTTACTTTCAATTTGGTTCCTTTGATAGAAGAGGATAAGAAACATTGCCTAACAAAGAGAATATTAATGTAGGGAAGGAGAGATGCAAGGAGACATTCAAGAAAAGAAAATATGGTGAAGAAGAAGCTACTACAAAGAGAGCAAGTGTGTATGAAGTAAGCATTGGCAGGGATGCTATGTTGAAAAGGAAAGAAGATGGTGGATTGGTAAAGAAGGATGAGATAGTGAAGATTAACAGTGGAAATATTTTTAAGGTTCAAGATAAGTTGGTAAAACAAGATGAACACAAGGAAGGGACTGAGTTTTGTAAAACAAAGGAAAAAGGAATTGAGGAACAGGAAAATGATGTCAAGGTATGAAAGTACAAGGCTAATGCAAAGGACTGTGAGAAAGGAATACCTAGAACAAAGATCCTACAAAGAGAAAGAGATATGAGAGAAAAAGAGTTGCCAATGGAAAGGAAAGGGTGGCATAGTAAGGTAGTAATGAAAAGTTACATTTTCCACTGAAAGGACAAAGAGATGAAAAGAAACAAGAGATTGATATTGGAAAAGATGAGTTGTAGTAGGTGTGTGTTGGCCAAGAGGATGGAAGATCTGATGTCAGAGATATCTTGAAGACTGAAAGTATGAAGGAAGAGAGAGTTTATACAATCAAGGAAGGTGAGAAGATTGTGGAAAGCCATGAAGGGCTTGAAAATAGTGATAAGATCATGATTGGGGCAGTATTGTGTCCCTTAAAGGTAGAGGAAAGTGACAGGCAGTCAAGTACTACAAACACAGTGAATTGTGTGTCAAAAAGTATAGAGGAAAGGAAAGTAGCAAGTCTGATGTAAGTTCTGAAGGTTGATGAACCTAAGAATGTAAATATGGTAAAGGTAGAGAGTGAAGAGCAAGTCAAGTTGGGAGAGAAGATGGTGAGCCAAAGAGAATGGAAAATGGCAGTGAGTGAGTTTGTGAAAGAGTGTATAGAGAATGAGGAAGTTGAAGTCACCATGAGACGTGAAGAAAAGGAAGTAAAGAGGTTGAGGAAAGTCTCCATGTTGAAAGAGACTAGAGAGGAAGAGTTGTTAGTGATTGGCCAGCTGAAGGCTAAAGAAGAAGAATTTGTGAAATATCCAAATGAAATGGAGAAGCATGATGTTGTTGAGGTTTAGACAAAGAGTTTCCCTTGGAAGATAAGACTAGTTGTGGGGTAGTTGTATACTATCATGAGAATGGTTCTAAGCATAGAGAACATGACAAAGAGTGTGAAAAGAAAAGTTAAAAGTGTTGGAAAAGCAAGGACAAACAACTAAGAGGGGGGGATTAATTATTTGTCATAGAAATTAAAAAATTTCCAACGTAACCTTAATCTCAAATATGATGAATAATAAATTAACCACAAGAAATTAACACACCAAACAGATAAAGAGCGACAAAAAAATTTACATGGAAACCTTGTCAGGGGAAACAGCATGGTGGATGTTAGTCCACAAGATTATACTCTGATAAAAATATAATAGAAAATAACAAAGGGAACACACATGCATTCAGGAACACTTCCTAGAGCTCACTGCTCAATTACAAAAGGGGCTCACTACCCAACAAAGTTGGGTTAAAAAAGCAAAAGAGTATGAACTGAGAAAATAGCTTCTACACTAGCCTAATTACTGTTCCAATTAAGCTCAACACTTCTTCACACTTCACACAATCTTCTTCACACTCTACTCTACAATCAAATGACATTCACACATACACACATGGGAGCACATGAAGCATCATCTTCATCAATGAACTAATCTCCCTTACATATCCACTACATGAGATTCCATCACAACTTCATTGGACAAGAAAATAAAATATATTTGCAATGTCAGCCTAGACTTACAAATAAAATTTTAATTCGAATCCACCAAGGTCAGCCACAACATAGTGGAGACCCAAATTAACATCTCCAATACAAAAATAATTTAATTAATTTCACCTCGAAGATCCACAACACGTTGCCACCAACATGTCAGCTAGAAACATGAAAAACTGAACATGCACAAGAAATGATCTTCAACCACGAGCTCACCGATTAATGTGGACATACCAAAAATATAGAGAATGGTCTAGAGACATCTGAGAGCACCAAGAAATAGTAGAAACACATCTACACCAACTGATATAACCAAAATCACACAATCTTCATTCAGGAGCACTAACAAAGAGTAGCAAAGCACTGTCAGACCACAACATACTCAAAACTTCATGCGAACCTCTAAAATTTCTAGTAGATGAGGGTATGTGCAGGATCATCATGGAAAAAACATGCCCTTAAGTAGCAAAAAATTCAGAAAAATCAGAGTTAGGAAACATGAAGTAAAAATTTGAATAAGTTATCTATATTATTTCAAAAATTTGTAAGAATAGAATGTAAAGAAAATTGAATGTAGTCTCTAAACTACTACGTTTATTTTATTTTATTTAAAATATATTTGGTGAATGTAGACATCTAAATTTAATCACTTCCATATGATTGAATTTACTGCCTTTCTATCTATCATATTAAATATTAATTTATTAAATTAATATTACACCTTTTATTTCATATCTGTGAACTATTTGATTTAATAATTAAATTCTTTATCTTTCACCTACTTCCTCTCTAAATTAAATAAATACACTAGTTTATTTAATTTAGTCATTTTTCCCCTTTTGATTTAAAAAAATTTAAAATTCCTCACTTTCTCTTTCTTGTCTCATCCTCCATAACCTTGCCCTAATCTGAATTAATTTAATTAATTCATGATTATGATGTGCATCCTCTTAATCAAAGATTAATGTCACATCCTCCTACATTTGCCACTTGCCTCTAATCTTCCATTAATTAGCCTAATCCAATATTTGCACAACCTTAACCAAGGTCATTAGCCAGATTTAGCACCACTTTTTAGTCAACCTTTGCATTTACCTTCTTTTGGCATTGACCCCCTTTCCCATGTGAATTTTTAATTCACATTTATTTATCCTAGATTCCCCTCCTTTATATGTGAATTTTTAATTCACATTCCATCCTTCCAAGGCTTCTAAAACCTTGGACTTGTCACAATCTCCACATGTGACCAAGTCCCACCTTTTATCCTCTAGATACTCCTAGGAATGTGAATTTTTAATTCACATTTATATCCCCAACCACCTTTCCTTTTCCCATGTAGATTTTTGAGGAATTCCAAAATTCCTTCAAATGTCCCTTTCACTCCCACTTGGGGACAAGAATCCCTTTTTGAGGAAATATCCTCACTCCCCAAGGTGCTTGTCCTTCCTCCACCTCATGTACCTTTTTGACACCTCACTTACACCTCATCTTCTCTTGGCCACTTCACCATCCACATGTCAAGATGTGAGGGCTTGTGGGTTCTCAACCCACCATAGCCCTTCATCTTGGCCTTGTTGGATGCATCTTGACCATTGAACTCTCTAGAAAATTCAAATTCTCCTATAAATACCCCCTCCTCAAGGGCATTTTCAACACTTAGCCATTTGATAACTACATGCTACCAATTTTCATTCTCAATCATCCACTGTCATCTAGCCATTCATTCTAATCACTTTGCACATAAAATCTTGCATTTAGTCACTCAAGAAACCATCTAATGAGCACACAAAATCATCCCAAGTAAGGGCCAATCAAGGAGACATGAATAGCAAGGAAGGTGAAATCGTTTGTATCTTGTTTTGTCCATTTTCTTTCTTTTGTTATGACTCTTTAGGCTAATCTTGAAGTGTCTTTAGTCTTTTATCACTTGCATTTTTGAGTAATTTTGCACATTAGAGTAGGGTAAAACATTAAGGTACACATTTCTGGCACACCCGGTGGGACCCACAAATGGGTTCTTGCATTTAACCTTTGTTTTGGCTAAGAATTTTATAGAAAAAGGTCACAAAAAGGCGGAAGCGCCCTTTGCTTTACCGTAGAAAGGAAAAAGCACTCTCTATCCTATTGCAGAAAGGAGGAAGCACCCCTAACTTACCACAGAAAGGCGGAAGTGCCCTACCTCTGAAAGTTTTATGTTCTTCTAACAAGTTTGCTGCAATTAGGGATATATTTAGAAGGTTTTTCTAACACTTTTCTTGCAGCAAGAGGGGCACAACTTTCCTTTTTCTTAAAAATTTGTTAAAGTTTGTTGCAGAAAGGTTAAAGCGCCCTCTAACCTCTTGTTGTAGAAAGGCGGAAGTTCCCTCTAAGCTCTTGTTGCAAAAAGGTGGAAGCGCCCCTATTTTTGCTATAGAAAGGCGGAAGCGCCCCTATTTTGTTGCAGAAAGGTGGAAGCGCCCCAAAACAACACAATTTGGAAGGTAAAACAGTCATTTTAGATTTTTTTTGCTCTCATTTTTTGCTATTTTCAAGTAGTAACCCTCTAACATTGTTTTGGCAAGGATATTGGTATTTTTTGCTAATGTTTTACAGCATATTATGGCTGTAATTGACCAAGGACAAAGAAAAAGATAGCTAACATTTGCTTGCAGGACCATCTATTTGATCGGATTTTCAAAAAATTATCTTTGTTGTTTTGGAACATAGTCTAATTAAGGGGGATAAACTTTATTGCTTGCTATGATTGTTTATTCTTGTGTTACCCAGGGGGCATTGATTGTTTTCACTTTCCCCTTGCACTTTGTGTGAGCCTGGGGAGTAGTTGGAAGCGGTTAGTGTCTTCTTTTTAATGGGACCTGCTTGGGGATTTCATCACCCCATGGGATGATTCCAACCACGTGTATCGGTGGGGTATATAAAGGGGGGAGAACGAAAGTTGTACCCCAATCCAGTCATGTCATAATTGGAGGAGCGTCGAAGCTAGGGTGATACCTAGATAGACGTAAAGAGTTGGTACGAGCCTTTCAATATCTCGCTGGGGTTCCTGACTCACACTTGTGATGAGCTGGTGTTCACGGTCGTGCCTCATGTACCAGGAGTATATTGAGGACTCCCTAGAAGCCTTGTGCATCTTAGATTAAGACCTTGCCTTGCCACACCCTTAATATTAATCATAGGATTGTGCTTGGTTGACATGTTTCTTGTGAGAAATATATGAAATCTTTGATACTTTGGCCTTACTTTATCATTTTGCATCCTTGCCATAGCCTTTACCATCAAAACCAAACTCTGTCCTACCGTAGAAAGGAAAAAGTGCCCCTAATTCTACTATAGAAAGGCAAAAGCGCCCCTTATTCTACTATAGAAGGCGGAAGTGCTCCTAATTCTGCTACAGAAAGGTGGAAGCACCCCTGTTTCTACTACAAAAATGTGGAAGCACCCCTGATTTGTTGCAAAAAGTTGTCAACGCCACTGATTTTTGTTGCAGAGGGGCCGATTTTCCCTTCTGAACACCCGAAATTGCCCCATTTGGATCCGTTTAGCCTCTAAACCATCATTTAATCATTCCCAACCATTATTTCATCATACTAGGCCTTCATTTTGTCACTCTAAGCCTCCCAAAACCTCCATTAGGTCTATTTAAACCTTCATTCTGTTGTTCCAAGCTTCTGTTTAACCATTCTAAATCCCCATTCATTCTCCACAATTATCTTTAATTCACCTGTTCATTTTAATTTTTCCCTAATCCATTTAAAAGCCCATACCCTCACCTAGAAAACACCCTAACCTTACCATTTACATCGCCAAACACCACCCATAACCAAACTATCCTTAAACTCACTTTACAAAGTGGTTACCCAAATTGACCATAGCATTTGAGTTTGATTATTAGTCTTTAACTTCGCCCCCAATCAATTCGCTTCCATCTTGAGGTGAGTTCGGTGTTGTAAGTTATCATCATCAGCCCAATCAATCCATCCCTATCTTAAGGTGGATTTGGTGCTATAATCATCCTCTTAATCAATCAAAGCTCTTGGTCACTAAGGGTAACTTCCTTTAATCAAGCTTAAGGTCTCTCTCTCACATCTTTCATCATCCAACCATACCCATCCAATAGTCTAAATCTATCCAAACTGATCATTCAATCAAATTTTCCAAATCAACCAATCCAATCCAATCCAATCCAACTATGCCAAATCTAAATCCAATCCAATCTAATCCAATCGTGCCAAATCCAAATCCAATCCAATCCGATCCAATCTAATCCAACTGTGCCAAATCCAATCCAATCCAATCCAATCTAATCCAATCGTACCAAATCCAAATCCAATCCAGTCTGATCCAATCTAATCCAATTGTGCCAAATCCAATCCAATCCAATCCAATCCAATCTAATCCAATCATGCCAAATCCAAATCCAATCCAATCCGGTCCAATTTAATCCAATCATGCCAAATCCAATCCAATCCAATCCAATCTAATCCAATCGTACCAAGTCCAATCAGATCAAATCCAATCCAATCTAATCCAATCCAATCCCATCCAATATATCCCAACAAAATCTGATCCAAATCCAAACCCCATCCAAATCACATCTCATCCAATCACAATCAAATCATTCATCAAAAGCATTAATCTACTCATAACACATTTGCATGCCCGTTCAGACCCGATCACAGGAAAAGAAAATGGCTGACCAACAAACTCAGAATTCCCAATCAAACAACCCTTAAGATCCCAACAACACAATGAACATCTTATCAGATCCTAACAAATGTAATAACATCCCTCATGATCCTCATAATGGCACTTCGTCACACTCCAACACCGAGAATCAGAACAACTCACCACACAGTGAAGAGAGTATGGTTAATCAACCTGAGCTCACACTTGAGGAACATTTTAGTAATCCTGCTAATGTACAAATGACTGACTGTTTGCTCAAAAAACATGGGGAAGAAATCTTGGCCCACCTAATTGAGAAGGGTGTCAAACCCCCCGAATGTTGACTGGTCCAAATATAGGGGTGCCCCATCTAACACACTCCAAGAGTCACAAGATACACCAGAAGGTTCATACTTCCCCAATGTTCCGCCAGTTGAGGGTTGGCATCAACCTGAATTTGGCAATGTTGTTCTTTATTAGGTTAACTATCCCCCCCACACTTCAACCTCAGTTATAGGAGGACCTCAAGTACCTGATCCAAATAATCCTTTTGCCTACGGTATGCCACAAAATGTTCCACAACCTCTGCTATTAACATTAACAGCACCCCCTCCTCCGAATCAACCTCCAATCAACATTGGGGGCACCTCCTTTGCCACAACACTTCCACCTCCTGGGACCATAAATCTATCATCTCAACAGCTTCACCAATCCAACATTCTGCCTCAATTACCTTCACATGGCACACCCCAGCTGAACGTTCCAAGTGGTACCCAACAACTCCCTTTACAAAACACTTCTACACTACCTCCGCCATCTCATCAACAACAACCTATACACAATACTTTGGCCTCTTCACAACAACCACCCTACCAATCACAAGGTAATCCATCTTGACCTATTGCTCAGACCATATCCCCCTTTCTCGCATCCATTTTGTGTCCAAAGGGTCAACCACAACACAATATCTCATCTCGGCCCATACAACCTTCGACGTCACAACAACAACTGCCCCAACACTACTACTATCACAATCAACAACAATTTCACCAACAACCATTTTATGTGACCTCCCAACAATCACAACATAGCCAATACCCTCAATACCAACAAACCAACGCACAAAAATACCCCCAATACCAACAAACCAACACACAATGTCCCATCCAAGTTCCTCAACAACCTGCCCTGCACTTTTATCAAACAAATCCATATTATACCCCACAACAACAGCCCACATATCAACAAAATCCCCCATCTTACCAACAAGCCATGTCATCATCCAATCATCCAAACTCATATTTCAATAATCCAATGCCCTTTCAGCATGATTCTTTATCATCCTATCATCAATATCCCCCCAATCCACCACCACCTAGCTTGGATTTGTTGGAAATCAAAGCCGCACTTAAGGATCTTTAAGCTGAGGCTACAAAACAATCATTCAAATTTGAAGATATATGCCCATACCTGTTTGATCCCTTCATCTCATTGATCCCATTTCCTAAACATTTTGAGATACCAAAATTTGACAAATACAAGGGAGACAAAGACCCTAAGGCTCACTTGCAGGAGTTTTATTCCCAGTGTCAAGAAGTCATGTACAGTGATAACTATCTCTTGTGCTTATTCTCACGAAGCCTAGCAAGCCACGCCTTAGATTGGTTCATGACTCTCGAAAAGGGGTCCATAAAAAATTTTGCAGACCTGTTAGAAAATTTTGTATCCTACTTCTCTTTTAATTTGCAGAAGGATACAGACACCTTATATCTCCTCAAAGAGAAACAACAGAATGGGGAAACCTTTACCAGCTACCTACAATGGTGGCGTGCATTAGCAAGTCGAATGAAGAACCCTCTAAAAGAAAAAGACATGGTCACTCTTTTTATGGAAAACTCTCATCCTGACATGGCCCACAATTTTAGACTACATTATGTCACCACTTTCGCAAAAATAGTGGAAAAGGGACCTATCCTTGAACATGCCCTTATTGGCAAAGGACACATCAAAATACATAGTCATGATAAAGAGAGGTCATTTGGAGATAAACCATGATTCTAGAACAAGAATAAGAATGCGGTGAATGACGGTGTGATAGACACCAAACATGTCCAAGTGGCTAATGCATCCCAAAAGCAACAACAGTCTATACCCAACACCATATCTATACCATAGGGGGCACCTCGTCCCCCTCAACAGTCAAACCAAAAAAGTCAGGGGAACACCAAACGTCAATACCCATAATTGGGTGAACCCCTGAGTGTTGTTTTCAATAAATTGCTACAAATCAATTACCCCATCACATACCTTGTCACCAAGCCATTTTACGAGTCCAAACCCAAGCTAGCATGGTTTAAAGAAAACGAGTATTGTGACTTCCATAAAATCAAGGGACACTCTTTGAATAAGTGTCAGGGTTTGAAGAATTATGTCCAAGATCTCATCGATCGAGGAGATATCAAGGTTGACCCCAGTCAAGCCTCGTCATCCAATGCTCAACTGCAGATCTATCAAAACGCCTTCCCAAACCACAATCAAGGCCCTAGCACCTCCAACAGTAATCCTCAAAACAACAACACAAATAATGTGAATTACAAGAATGTTCCCTTCAATTATGAAGGTGTTATTCATTACATTGAGCAGGTAGAACCCCGAGTATCCATGATACATGTAAAGGCCAAAGACCCTCAATGCGTTGTTACTACACGACGAGCTCCCATCGCTATCCTTGCAGCCTTTGCACCCACCCAACCGACTCCTGTAAAATCTCAGTACAACATCATTGATCACCTAAGGAAGACCCCCGCTCATATATCCATTTTGGATTTGCTTTAGTCTTCCCCGATACATCAAGAAATTCTCAATAGAGCCCTGCAAGAAACCCATGTGCCAAATGACATCGACCCTACACAATTCCAAGCTTTGGTGGGACACTTGGCTTTGTCTCATCACCTCCACTTCAGCCAAAACGATATGCCAAACATCGATGTCAACCACAATCGCCCCTTACACATCAAAGTCATGGTTGCTCGCCATAAAATAAAAAGGGTCTTAGTAGATAATGGCTTTTCCCTCAATTTATGTACTTTGAAATTCATAAAACAAGTGGGGTATACCCAAGTGGACTTAAGTAACCAGATCATTACAATCAAGGCTTATGATAATACAGAAAGAAACTCAGAAGGAATTATCAGTCTTCCTATTCAAGTAGGGCCCATACTTTAGTATACTACATGTCATGTCCTTGATCTGGACTTACCATATAATCTCCTCCTTGGGCGCCCATGGCTCCATGCCATGCAAGCCATCCCCTCCATGTACCATCAATTCTTGAAATTTCCTGTCAATGGGCAAGAAGTTACCATCTATGCCGACCCCTAACCATTCAAATACTGTCATGCTTTAGAAGCATATTTTCCCCATTTACATTATTGTCCTGGGGTTGAAATGGGGGCATCCCAGTCATCATCCTCTAATCCACCATCCACCGTGATAACCACTCCATCTCACACCACTGATCCTTCAGTCACCAAAGTCCAGATCATTGACAAAGGATGTGGCAAATATGAAATGCATATGGCTCTCAATGTAGCCACCATGCCACCGTCACCACACAAGTACGGTCAACCTTTGCATGCTACACAAAAAGAAGACAAGATCATCACCTTCAGTGGTAAAAACATTCCTACTACCACTTTTAGATCTCTGAGTGTCAAGATCGATGCACCAGAGGAAGACATAAGCCAATGGGTCTACCGAGAAGAGCCCGAACCAGAAACTCCTCTAAAGAAATATTTTTTAGGAAAAGTACCCTTGGCCAACAAATTTTGTGGAAAAGCATAACTATCAAGGTAGAGGCCTAGGTAAAGAGGAATAAGGGAGGTTGCGACCCATTGATACACCACAAATACCAAATAAAGTAGGCATTGGGTATGACAGAAAATAGAAAATCCCCGCAACATCATCTAATACTTCCAACAGTATCACCATGGATGATGGCTCATTGGCAGACATACCCGAGGAGGAATCCATCATACATGCGTACGATGATGTCGATCACATCGACTTATCATCCATGTTTGAATGCCTATCTGTCTGCACTATTAGCCTATCCCTTTGTCACCCTAAACTTATCAATTGGGACCTACATGATACCACACCTGTCAATATGACTGCAGAAACATATGTCAACCTTATGGGATTGGGGGAAGATGAACACTCCAGTCGCAAAAATAGCAATAAGAAAAGTAAAAGGTGGTCATCTAGTGAAAACCTCCCTGAGGCACTTCCTGACCTAGAAAAAGTAAAAATAAAGGATGCATCTGATGGTGAAAACCTCGAAGAGGTGTTGGAAGATGGAGATGTTCATCTTCCCCTTATGGGAACTCGGTTATCTACTCAATCATCTATTCTGATTAAAGAGATGCAAGAAGTTAATTTGGGAACTACTGAAATTCCTAAAATCACCTATGTAGCTAAGTCACTCTTAGAACAAGAATATCCAGTCTTTGTGTAGCTACTCCAAGAGGGAATCGTTAACTTTGCTTGGTCATACTCAGACATTCCAGGCTTAGACCCTTCCTTAGTGGTTCATCACCTAGACATTCGCCCAGACACCAAGCATGTCAAGAAAAAACTCCGCAAGATGCATCCGCAAGTCACGTTGTTAGTCAAAAAGGAATTGGAGAAGTTACTGGATGCGGGTTTTATCAGACTGATTGACTACTCTGAATGGATCTCCAATATAGTTCTAGTTTCCAAACCAAACGAAGACATTCGGTTCTGCATGGACTTCTAGGATCTTAACAAAGCCTGCCCAAAAGATGATTTCCCCTTCCTAACATTGACATGTTGGTTGATCTAACAGCAGGACATGAGATGTTATCCCTTATGGATGGCTTCTCTGGTTATAACCAGATTCGAATCACACCTAAAGACCAACACAAGACCGCCTTCACAACTCCTTGGGGCACTTTTTGTTACAATGTTATGCCCTTCGGTCTCAAAAATGTGGGGGCAACGTATCAAAGGGCAATGATGGTCATCTTCCATGACCTCATCCATATCATCATGGAAGACTATGTTGATGACCTATTAGGGAAATCCAGAAGACGAGTAGAAGATCCCGCCATCCTGAAAAAGATATTTGAGCAGTTAAAGCATTATAAGTTGCAGCTAAATCCGAAAAAGTGTGTCTTTGGGGTCATGTCAGGAAAGTTGCTAGGTTTCATAGTCTCTAGCAGAGGTATTGAAGTTGATCCCACCAAGGTAAAGGCTATTTTGGACATGCCACCTCCATGCAATCTAAAGCAGTTAAGAAGTCTCCAGGGGAAGATGCAGTCCATCCATCAGTTCATAGCCCAGCTCACAGATAAATGTCAGCCATTCACCCATCTTTTGAAGAAAGATACCACCTTTTGATGGACCCCACAGTGTCAAATGGGTATTGACAAAATTAAGGAGTATTTAGCTCATCCACTAATTTTGATGCCACCTATCCCAGGAAAACCCCTCCTGCTTTATATCTCTGCTACTTTAGTCGCACTGGGGGCATTATTTGCACAACATGATGAGTCATTTAAAGAAAGAGCAATCTACTACATCAGTCGAACACTAGTCGGCTATGAGTTAAATTACTCCCCCATGGAAAAAGCTTGCCTTGCATTAGTCTTCAGCACACAGAAACTCCGTCATTACATGCTCAGCCATCCGATCAAATTAATCGCCAAAATTGATCCCTTGAAGTATTTGTTATCTAGGACCACTTTGACTGGCCACATGGCCAAATGGGTCATGCTTCTAAGCAAACTTGACATAGAGTATGTAGAGTGAAAAGCTATAAAAGGACAGGTTATTGCCGATCAATTGGCTGAAGCACCATTAGTAGATGCCTACCCACTAGACACTGAATTCCCAGATGAAGAAATCTACACAATGACAGAAACACCGACTTGGACGTTATACTTCGATGGCTCATACACTCATAGTGGATCAGGGGCAGGAATTCTATTAGTCACTCCTCAAGGTGACTACATCCCAAAATCGTTTAGGATAGCATTTCCATGTACCAACAATATGGCAGAATATGAAGCTCTCCTCACCAGCCTCAGAATTGCAAAACAGTGGCACATAACCCATTTGAAAGTCTTTGGTGATTCTTTGCTGGTAATTAGACAAGTTAATGATAAGTTCCTCATGAAAGATGATAAACTGTTACCCTATAAACGCATGGTGGATGATTTCAAGAAATATTTCACCTTCATACAATTTGACCAAATCCCTTGGGTATAGAATAAAGCGGTAGATGCAATGGCCACTATTGGTTCCTTGATTGACATGCCTAAGGACTGAATGGAGTGTGAGTTTCTTGTTGAACAACTTTTAATCCCTGCATATGATGTTCCTGAGACTGACATGGTGTGCGATATTGTAGGTCCTGCCTCCTCGTGGTACCAAGATATATACACTTATCTCCAGGATAATATTATACCCCCAGAACTTACACGCAACCAATGTAAATCCTTTATCCATCACTCTTCCTGATACATCATTGTTGGTGATACGCTTTATCGTCATGGGTATGATGGAACCCTCCTCAGATGTCTGAATGAGACCGAGGCCCAAATGGTACTAACAGAAGTACATGGTGGTATTTGTGGGGCCCACTCAAATGGTATGGCTCTAGCCAAAAGGATCCTACGGGCTGGATATTATTGGCCTACATTGGAACATGATGCTTGCAAATTTGTGAAGAAATGCCTTCCGTGTCAATAGCATGCCTATTTGATCCACACCCCAGCACAAGATCTTTAGCCTCTCCTAGCACCGTGGCCATTTTCTCAATGGGGTTTTGACTTGATTGGCAAGATTTACCCACCCTCATCTGATGGCCATACATTCATCATTACTGCAACTGAGTACTTCACCAAATGGGTGGAAGCAATGCCACTCTCCCAAATTACTGATACTTAGATTTCTAAATTCATCATTTACCATATTCTCTGCAGATATGGTATCCCGTCCACCATCCTCTCCGACAATGGAAAACCTTTCAAAAACCAAGCCATGAAACACCTCTATGACACCTTCCATATCCAGCGCCGTTGGTCGACACCTTATTACCCTCAGGGCAATGGTCAGGTAGAGGCAACCAACAAGACCCTCATCCACATCCTCAAAAAGGTTGTCAATGACACTGGACGAGATTGGCATCTCCACATTCATCCTACCCTCTAGGCATACTGTACATCCATCTGCACCCCAACAGGTGCCACCCCATACTCTTTAGTATACGGTGCTGAAGTCGTCTTGCCAATCAAAGTTGAGCTTCCCTCATTGAGAATTTCTTGAAAGAACCTTATCAACGAAGAAGATGATTATGTTGCATGGCTTGCACAGCTAGAGTTACTGGATGAGCGGAGAATAAGAGCCTATGATCATCTGCAAGCATACCAAAACTACCTCAAATGTCATTATAATATAAAGGTCTATCCTAGACAATTCCAGGTTGGTGAACTTGTCCTCAAAGAGAACCAACGCACTCAACCGGACCGTGATAAAAAGGGAAAATTTGAGGCAAATTGGTTAGGGCCTTATATCATAGCTGTGAAATATGGATCTGGGGCCTACAGGTTGACCACTCTTGAAGGTGATCCCCTTGATGAACCCATCAATATCCTCCATCTGAAAAGGTTCTATGCCTAAGTCTATTTGGTAACCCCACCTGAAAATTAAAAAAAATCCAAAAAAAAAAAATTAGTAAAGAAAAAAATAAATCAATCCTATGGTGAAAACCACCTCTTGGTGGTGCCTGGGATAAGTATGGATGGTGAAAACCTGTCAACAGGCTTCATCCATAGAGGGCTTAATCATTATCTACCTGACATCCTAGTTATTTTGTCCTTTCATCCGCACTATCATCCCCACCCACATCAGCCTAGGCCACTTGGTATTTGTTGATTGAGCATTGGATGACCCACCTTACCTATCCCTCATACTGAGCTTTTTTATATCCCACTTTGAGCTTATGTCTTTTGCTCCCTTCTTCGGTTGGTCTGTGTCGTCATATAGGATCATCCATCGTGTCAGTCTCCATCTAGGTCTCATCCTCCTGTGTCACTTCCATCCTTTATTGAACTATGTCACCCCTGCGCTGTCACATAGGTAGGGCTAATCATTCAATCCTCCACCGGGACATTTTTTGGATCAACTTGTTTTGGTCCTCCATCATTTGTCTTCACTAGTCCCTTTTTGCTATTATCCATGGTCTTTTTATCAAACTACGTTGCCCCTACGCTTTCACGTAGGCAAGATTGGTCACTTGATCCTCCCCCAGGGCATTTTTCCATCGTGTTTTGTGTCCCTCATCATCGGTCACCATTGTCTTCTTTCCGCTTTATCCATGGTATTTTTCCATGAACTATGAGGGCTCTATGCTTTCACGTAGGCAAGGCCAATCTCTGATCGGCCCCTGAGCCCCTAGGTCTTTAGGTTGTGTCTTGTCTCCCTTGTGTTGTGTCATCAAGCTATGCCTTTATCCAGCTGGTCCCTAACAACAAGACCCTCTTGTACCAACGAATCTAATCAATTTTGAATATCCTATATCATATTGATCTTTTCGCTTAGTATTTATCATGGGTCTCAACAAGATACATCCTTCTTAATAGACCTCATCAATTCCATCTATCCCCTTGATCCTATGGCAAAGGACATTTGAAATTGATTACAATTTTTTGAGGATTTTAGTTCTTGTTTATCATTTTGAGCTCCCTATAATCACTTGTCAAAACTGCCATAATCTATCATATTATGGCATGTTTTGATTGGTCCACATAGGGGCATATCTTGATCTTTTCTTTTGTTGTGTTTTCATGGTTGTCCCAAGTAGTACCCACTAAGGTCCTCGGGGTCTTGTGTTACGGTGGGACATCCTTTTGTGCTTGTGGTTATCCCAATACCTGACCCGAACAAGGTATTTATGACTTTGGGATGTTGGGATAGCCTTGTCTGGCATGTTTGTTTCATGCATTAGACACTAATCTACCTTGGTCCTACATACCTTGGTGTATCGTGTCTTATGCTATAGAAAAAACCAATGCTCCAAATATGGAAAATTGAAATAGGATTGCATTTTCATAATCATTGCATTACACTCACCCTATGGTTTTGGTTGTGCAAATACTTTATCCCATTCTTTTCCATTCTTCTCAGGATACTGATGCTTTTTGATAGATGCCAAATGACACCCATCCTCACCATCATGTCAGTTCTTATTAGCACTTATGGCCATGTGTTATTTCCTCTAAAATTACAAAAGCACTATTATGTATATCCGTCGTTACCTGCATCACCACATGTTAGGTCCATGTATCCATCATCACCTGCACCACCACATGTTAGGTCCATATATCCGTCGTCACCTGCATCACCACATGTTAGGTCCATATATCTGTCGTCACCTGCATCACCACATGTTAGGTCCATATATCCATCATCACCTGCATCACCACATGTTAAGTCCATACATACATCATCACCTACATCACAAAGTGTCACTCATAATACATCACATCCTGTATATATCAAATATTCATGCCAAATCCATCATGCACATATACATACATGACAAATACATCAACTAGGCATCCATATATATAAATCATCATAGATCCCATAGGTACACATAACATATCACCATGCATCAATAAAACTATTCATATCCCATAAGTGCATAAATCCAATCATCCACATGAACATCTCAATAAACCAATGCATAAGCATAATTATTCATATAAAATTATTCATATTACAATCATCCACATGAACATCTCAATAAACCAACACATAAGCATAAATAAACATAAGCATAATTATTCATATTCCAATCATCCATGTGAACATCTCATATCATGAACATGAGAATAACTAAACCAACACATGAGCATAAATAAACCAATGCATCCATCCACATAAACATGTAATACCATATACACACGCATATAATCACCCATCATAAAAGGAGACATACTACATGGTGTCAATAAGAACTATCCCATATCAAAATAATATAATATTTGTCACATGTCCATCATTCATCACATGATAAAATACAAAATCTAGGGATATGGAACATCTCTGATCTCTGTCAATAAATCCTACACACTCCACCCTGCATTTGTCAAAAACTCAGTAGCCTATCACCTCCCGAATGAACTCCCCACATCTGATCTTTGTGGTGACTTCGGTCCTACTCCCCTGCCTGGTGAAACCCCTGGTGAATCACTGTAACCATGGGTCCATGTCCCCAATGACTGAGATGGCGCTGGCATCTGGGGTGTATGCCGGATATAATAGAATCTCTGCTGTGCCAGATCAGGAACTACATCATAATATGCAGCCATCCAAAAACCTGCCTCTCTCATGCTCTCCTCTCTCTCCACAACCTAGACTTGAGTAGAATTCTGCTCATGTCGATACTTGTCTTGGTCCCTAGTGATAGCTCTCCTCTCCTGCTTCTAGGCCTCCTAAGCCAACCGACTCTGTGCCAGCACTGCCTGTAGTCGATCCCTCATCTCCTCCGCAGCCGCTGCCCGTGCCACCGCTACATCCCTCTCTCTCTCCACAATCTGCATATCTGCCCCTGGCAACTCACCCACACCCTAACCTGTCAGTACACGAGCCATTGCGACATCCCTCTCTGCCTGTAGGGTCTGCATCCACCTCTCTATTGCCTCTCTCTCCCTCTCAGCCCCCTGTGCCTAAGCCACTACTGCATCTCTATCTCTTTGAAGAGCCTATACCCTCAGCTCTGCTAAATCCCTCTCTCTCTGGAGAGTTGCTACCTCTGCCACTGCCTCATCTCTCCCCCTCTGCAATGACTGTATCTCTACCTCTGTCGCGGCTCTCTCACTCAGACTACACACCTGTGCTGCATCCCTCTCTACCTCCATAACCTGCACCTGCACCTGTGCTGTGTCCCTCAGCCTGCATAACCCATGCCTGCTCTACTGCCATAGCCTCTCTCTCCTACATCAGTCCCATATCTCCAACTGCCTGCTCCAAGCAATGTACTCTAGCCTAAAGCTTGTCCCAGTCTCGCTAGAGATCTCCTAACTGCTGACTAGTACACCCTGTCCCTTGATCTACTCCCTGATCTATCCTCTCCTCTGGCTCCCCCCTAGCCTGTAAAACCATGACCTCTGCCTGCAATCTGTCATAGTTCCATGTCATACTAGTCAACCCACCCTATATCCTTTGCACCTCTGACTATGCCCTCCCTAACTTGACAACCACGGCCTCATAATCTCTTAATGACTGCCACTCTGCTCTCGTTAGCTCGGCCTCAAAATCCCTCACTCTCCGCTCTGCCATCTGTACTCTCACCTCCGCTCCTCTTGCGTGCACAATGGGATCCTCCAATACATAAGGCACTAAAGCTAATGACCCTGCTTCCGCAACATCCTCCTTCGCCGTATCCTTGTCTACATCCATCACATCCACCTCCCCAACCACCTGCTTAGTCTCAACCTCCCCACCCGCTAGCTCCTCCCTCCCCTCCTGCTCATATCGCTCCTCCTGGTCCTCCACAATCCGGAAAACCCAGAATCATCTTGCCTCTCCCTGTCTCTCAACCACGAATCAATGTCGTGGTGACCTCCTCTCCTCCCCTGGTCCTAATCTCACATCCTCATCCTCTCCACTCTCTGACTCCTGACGCACCTTGTGACTCTCTGCAATTAGTCAAACTCGCAACTGTTATGGCTGGCCATGTCATCCTACCACAAACTATCTCCTCCCCTCCTCTGCAGCGTCCCTCACACCTACCACCTCCACATCCTCCATATCATCCACATCCATCACCTCCTCCACCCTCTGCTCCCCCTGGGCTCTCTGTGGCTGCCCCCTCTCCCGCTGCTGACCCTCTCTCTGGTCTCATCTCTAATGTCTCCTCCTCCTCCTCCCAGCTCTACCTGCCTACAGTAGTACTTAAATTTCAGAGAAAAAATAAGTAGGTGTCTGTCTGACCACCCTAACCACAATAAAATGATAATATTTTTTTATAAGATTTTATATATAAGTAGAAGACTCTTGTCCTGATGTGATGCATATTCTTTTGTAATTTTTTCCAAGTAAATAATTAATTATGAATTTTTTATTACAAATTTTAAAAAATATAAAAACTCGTATGTCTGACCACCTTAACTTGGTCAAAACTTCATGAAGTTCATTTTTTATTTTTTTAATCCTATAGTATACAAAGCTTAGAATGTGACACATATTTTGCATTCAAAAAATGTGATACCATTTGAAATCTATAAATGTTCTTCAATAAACTTATCAATCAGGACTTTTGTCATAATTCAAATAGAAAATGAATAATGATTACTTATTAAATTCAAAGTAAAGTTGAGAATATCCTTTAAAAACCCTTTTTATTTCATCAATTTTGGGTAAAAAAAAGTTGTCAGTGACATGGACCATCATTTCACTTACATATCGCCACTTTTTGGCCCATCATGATCCTGTACATTCCCATGATCTAGATCAAATCAACAATGAACCCTTTAATCCACATTAACTAATATTCAACATACAAAACAAGACATCATCATGGCCTACACAGTTCCACTAGGAACACAAAACACTTTCTCTAACAATTTTCTCAATATCCTTGACATATACAGTAATTGATACACCAAATGCTAATAGTGTTGACATAAATGACAACCAAATATCAATAACACATCCACAACATCCAACAAAAAGAGAGAGGAGGAAGGGATTCATTTGTTACTTTCTTGTTTTGATGGTTATGCTAATGAGAATTGAGCCAAGAGTCAAGATGAAAGGAGAAGCACAAGGTGTAAATTGTTTGGTAGTGAATAATCATGATGAAGAAAGTGAGAGAAGTTTGATGAATTTGATTAAAGCGAATCAAAGTATAGGGATGTAGATTCAAGATGACAAAGCAGGAAGGGGGGAGCTAATAAGCAGGGACAAATAAAAACCAAAGGTCAAAATGAAGCAGTTACAAGGACAAGTAGGAGCATCAAAGGTTGAAGATCAAGAAGGTGTTGTAGGTTCAAAGCATGAAGGCTTCCAAGGGACTTGGAAGAAATCTTATGGTGGGTTGAATGGTGTAGGAGCACCTAAAGTATATATTTGCAAAATTCATCAATTGAAGGTTGGTTAATAGGAAGGTCTAGGGATTTGGGGTAAATTGAGTCTTTTCATGTTAAATAAGGTCTAATAAGCCCATCATTTATGTAATTGTGGTTTTTAGTGTCATTTGGGTTAAAATGCAAAAAGGTGTTATTGTTAAGCAAAATTGTCAAATTGCACATTTGGGAATTTGAAGGATCATGGTAGTTTAATAGTTAGTTATTGATGTTTCATGGTTGGTTTTTGAGTTGAAAATGTATTTAAGGCCTCTTGAAGGCTCGAACAAGTTTTTTTGAAGCACTTTGAAGGAGAAAATAAATCAAAAAGCAATGTTGTTCAGTTATCTTCTGAGTTTTCCTCTATTATTAGCCTGTGTACAAGTTCGTAGAGGAAGGGTTGGCTCCTAAGTGTTTTGAACTTGTTGTAGCATGGATTTGAACTTATTTCTAATCCATTCTTTGGGATTTTTATTATGTTTTGAGGAATTTAGAGGTTGATATTTGAAAACTAGTCTAAAAATAGGGGTGTAGGGTTTGAGTCTGAAAATGATTTGAAAAGGCCATTCGACCTTTCTGTAAATACTATTTCTTTGTGGAATAGACATGTTAAGTGTAGGAGTAGGTGTAGGAATACATTTTTGAATTGGTAAAGGAATTTGAGTGGACTGAGAACATTGCCCTATTAGAATACACATATTTTGTGCAATTTGAGTAAGGCTACAGAGTGTTTTGGTGAAGTTGGTTGAGAACTTGTTGAAACTTGATGAAAAGTGATTGGGAAAATTAATTGTGATATGTTTTGAAGGTTTAAGTGGTAGAAGTGGTCAGAGGAGTGAAATAGAGAGAAACCCTAGTTGGAAAGGGTAAAAACAAGAGAAAATTGATGAGTTTTCAAATGAAGTGTTTGTAAATCAAAGGGGGAGCATAATATAATGATGAATAAAGCTTGAGAAAGAAAAAATAAGAGGGATTGAAGTGGTTTAAAGTTTGTGAGTGGTTTGGGCATGTGATTTTCAATGAGCCCTAGTCTAAATTGTGAAAAGTGAGAGTTTTGAGGAAATGGGTCTTAGTGAGTGAGTGAGGACCTATAGATTGGAGAATCCTATGTTTTGAAGGAATTTTAAAGAATATTTGGAGAAATTTGGAGTTTTTTGGTGAGTTTAAAGATAGGTTCCTTTGCAAAAGAGGGCTAATTGGAGCTCGTTTCAACCTAAAAGGCCAATTTGAGTGCAGATGGTCTAAAGAGGACTAATGTGAAATTGAGATATTTTTTGTGCCAGATTAATGGGTCCTTATAAGTTTGAGTGGTTGGAGAATTTGTTACTGTGGTTGTGAGTTAAGTTCCTAAAACATGTTTTGGACACCTACTAGGTGTATGGAAGCTTGAAAGGTGAATGTACAAATAAAAGTTCTTGAGGCTTTAAGAGTGAGTTAGCCTTGTTTGGATGGAGAAATTAATATTTTTAGATGTCTCTTTGTGTCTTCGAAAAGGTTGGAAACATTGAGGGTGCATTTGAGCCATTGGGTGACAAGCTTCCTTAAAGAGACATTTTGTGTTTTTGAAGATAATTGAAGATCAAAGTGAGAAATCGTGATACAAGATGGTTGATGTCATCCCTATCTATACATCACATAAAACTACTAAAGAAGAGGACATCACAATAAGTAATCATGATGATTACATGACACAACATGAAGATGAGATCATAGAAATGTTTCTAAACATTACCTTACCTAGTCTCCATAATTATGATAATCAAAATTGTTCTTCTTCTAATATCCCTCCTCCATGAAAAAAGGATAGGTCAGTGTTAGAAGATATACATATTAAATTCATGAGAACATTATTCCCCCCTTCCCTAATGTTCATCTCACATGGGAAGACCTATTTGGTAAACATGAAAACCATAGTGGTCCTTCTTTTGTTGCTTCCCCCACTTGCGATGAAGCTCCTTTACAAACTTCAAACTTGGATGACCATAGTGTAAGCTCTCCTATTAGGGTAGATAATATGGAAGAAGAGAATGAGACCTTAGAGATAACGAATGATCAAATAGAGTTTTCTTCTAATCTCCTCACTCTCAATAATCAAAACCAATTCAACAATTCATAACTCCCTTATTTGTGATGAAGTTATTTTGGAAGAACCAAGCCTTACTTTTCAAGAACATGTGGTTTGTTGTTCTCCTAAAAACTCTCCTTCGAAGAATATCATGATACAAGATAAGGATAACACTAACAATAATGATATTATGCTCTTAGAAGAAAATGAAGAGCCCATGTTAGACTCTCATTTGCCAAGGGATGTTAATTTTATTCAACCTCAACTCATCCTTTATCCCTCCTCACACAAACAACAAACTCATCACCAATCTTAACTCATTCTTTACCCATTGTCACATAAATATCCACCTCCACCTAAACCCGAGTTTAGTCTTTACCCACCTCAGATTAATGTGTCATAGAAATCGAGTCCCCATACCATTTCTTATACATATAGCATGTTGGAGTTAACAACCCAAGATCTTCAATCTGCAACGCCAAAGAACCTCCATAAGAGATAAAGAGAAGCACCAATGGAAGATGCTATTCCACCAAACAAGGATTGCAATATGATACAATATGATCAATGCAATACTATACAATGCTATATGCTAATACAATGCTAGAGATGTCTTGCTTATAAAGGCAAGGATGAGAGATAGGATAAGACAAGATCATGACAAGTGTCTTAATCCTATCACTTGAGACAACTAACTCATAACTACCCAGGAAAGTGGAAATTCTAGATAAGACAACTAATACTTATCTAGATATGACAACTAATATCCTAAGTAAACTTAACATTTGAATTAAGTCCCCTAAGTCCCTAGTAAAGGAATAAACTAGGTACAAGACTTATTCACACCAACACCCCCCATTAAGTGCAACTTAGGGAGGTACAAACCAATGCATAATGCAAAAGATGGGTCCTGGCAACTAGGCCTGATGAGGTACCCATGTACAAAACAAAAAACTCTCACAAGCGGAGAAAAGGAGAAAACCCTATGGGAGAAAACTCCTCTCCAAAAGAGAGAAAAGATACAATAGAAAACTAATGAAGGAAGGAGGACTCCTCAAGACCCCCCAAGGACAACTTCCTTCACCCCAAGCATCGATCGCAACTGAAGATAACGAGGCGATGCCAAAGGTTTAGTGAAGATGTCTGCAACCTGCTGATCTGTAGGAAAATACTCCAAGCTAAGAACACCATCCTGGATGAGCTGCCTGATGAAGTGCATGTGGATCTCAATATGCTTAGTCCGCTGATGCTCCACTGGGTTGCGTGAAATATGAATGGCACTCTGATTGTCACACCAAAGAGTAGTGGGCTGAGTGGAAGGGAATCAAACTCAGTCATCAACTGACGAAGCCACAAAACCTCCTGACTAGCCAACACAGCACCTCGATACTCAGCCTCTGTCGATGATAATGCAATAGCTGTCTGCTTCTTGCATGACCATGCAATCAGACCAGAACCAAGGAAAAAGACAAAGCCAGAAGTAGACTTCCTGATCATTGACATCACCAGCCCAATCTGAGTCAGTGAAGCCCACAATCTGAGATTCACCTGAAGTATAGTGAATTCCAAAATGAGTAGTGCCCTGAATGTATCTCAAGATACGCTTGGCGGCTTTCCAATGACTCTCATGAGGCTCCTGTGAGAAGCGAGAGACAAGTCCAACCGCAAAGGAAATATCAGGATGACTATGTGTCAAGTACAAAAGACTGCCAACCAACTGCCGATACAAGGTAGGATCAACTGTAGGAGTAGTGCAACTAGAAGATAGTACAACACCTGACTGGAATGGAGTAGGGGTAGGCTTGCAATCAGCCATGCCAAATCTCTGAAGCAAATCAAGAGCATACTTCTGCTGGAAAATGAAGATCCCCTCAGAAGTCTGATGAATCTGAAGACCAAGGAAGTAATGCAAAAGACCAAGGTCGGTCATATCAAATCGCTCCATCAATGCTCGTTGTGTACTCTGAATCATGGAAGTAGAACTCCCTGTGAGAATCAAATCATCCACGTAGAGCACAAGTATAAGTAGATCCTCTCCATGTCTCTGTGTATAAACTGTGGGATCGGAATGGCAGCGAGTGTAGCCAGAAGCAAGCAAGAAACTATCCATCTTCTCATACCAAGCCGAGGGCTTGTTTGAGACCATACAATGAATGTCGAAGCCTGCAAACAAGTGAAGAGTCTTGCACAAAACCTGGTGGCTGCTCCATATAGATCTCCTCATGAAGATCCCCATGCAAGAAAGCACTCTTCACATCCATCTGATATACTGACCATCCCTAAGATGCAGCTATAGCAAGGACAAGGTGAATAGAATCCATCTTGGCAACAAGAGAAAAGGTCTTGGAATAGTCGATCCCTTCAACCTGAGAAAACCCCTTTGCAACAAGACGAGCCTTGTACTTGTCAATGGAACCATCTGCTGCATACTTGGTACAATACACCCACTTGCATCGAACCAACTTTCTTCCCTTAGGAAGAGGCAAAAGATCCCAAGTATGATTCTTCATCAAAGAAGAATACTCATCATCCATAACACTATCCCACTTTGGAATACCTGAAGCATCTAAAAACTTCTGAGGATCATCTGAAACTGCATGACTCAAAAGACTAATTCCAGAAGTCTGAGAATGAGTGTGGCGAGTGTCTGTGGGATCACCAACAAGAGGACCAGCCTCCTCAAGAGTAACTCGATCCCATCGTGGCCTAGTGGGTGAGTGAGGAGGAGGTTCATCAAGATCATCATCAAAGTCTTCCTCAAGTAGCAAAGTATCATGAATTGAAGAAGACTGAGTAGGTTGTGATGAAGAAGAAATCGAAGGAGGATCTGGCTAGGTGAAGGTCTCAGAAAATTGAACATCACATCGGAAATGAACCTCTCGTGTGTTAGGATCAAACAATTTGTATGCCTTCACATCCTCACAATAGCCAACAAAGATGTAACACTAACTCTTCTTCTCCATGGATTTATGCCGACCATTTGGAATGAATGCCCAAGCCTCACTATCAAATACTCTGAAGAAGGATACATTAGGCTTGTGATGAGACCAAGCCTCCTCAGGGGTCATATTTCGCACTGCCTTGTGGGGAATACGATTCTAAATATAGTTGGCACAATTGATAGATTCGGCCCAAAAAGTGGGAGCCATGGACCTAGACTGAATCATACAATTGGCCATTTCCCTGAGAGTCCTGTTCTTTCTCTCCGCCACATCATTATGTTGAAGAGTGTAAGGAACTGTGTGTTGATGAAGAATACCATGTGCACTGCAAAAATCCTGAAATGCCTGATTGACATACTCCCCCCCATTATCTGTGTGTATCTGTCAAAGAGAAAAACCTGACTACTTCTCCACAAATGTTTTGAAGGTCTTGAAGTTGGTGAGGACTTCACTCTTGAGCTTTAGAAAATAGACCCATGTCTAGCGGGAAAAATCATCAATGAATGTTAGCACATACTTGGCCCCTGAAAAAGAAGGAGTTGGGAATGACATGAGATCACTATGGACCAACTTAAGGGGTGTGGTGGCACGCGTAGCTTGACCCTTAGGAAAAGAGTCTTGATGTTGCTTGCCAAGAAAACATCCTTGACAAACACCATCTGTGCAAGTGATCTTTGGAAGACCAACCACTAAGTTATGTGCTTTCATTTGCTAAAGATATCTATAATTCAAGTGCCCAAATCTCTCATGCCAAAGCTTGCTCATTGAATCAACATGAGCAAAAAAACATGAACCCGATGAAGACTCAAATCCATCAAATCGATACAAATGATTTTCATGATCAACTACCCTTGTTGCGACAACCTTCTCAGGATCTTGCAACTGTCTAATAGTCACATTTTGTGGAGTAAACTCAACTGACTTCCCATCTCCAAAATGACAAATCCGATATATGGAAAGAAGATTCACTGAAATATCAGGAACAAGAAGAACATCCTCAATGCACCCATCTAGCATCTGAATGGAGCCTGTCCCCAAAACTGGAATCTGTGAAGAGTTCCTAATTGCAATCTGAGAAGTAGAAGTATGAACTATGGAATCAAGAAGATCACGTGAATTTGTCATGTGATGTGAAGCACCTGAATCAAGAATCCAACTATCTGAAGGTGAATGCATAGCTCATGCAGAAAGAGCTTGCCCTTTGCCCATGGAAGAAGGCTTAGCCACTGAAATATTGTGCTTCTTCATAGCTTCCTCTAAGGCCTCTAATCTCTTAAAGCAATGAGATGCATCATGCCCAGTTTTGCCACAAAATGAACAAGGATCTCCTTTCTTTTTCTTGGACTTGGAAGAAGAATCTCCAGAGGTAGAAGAAGGAGATTGAGTGGACTTCTGATTGTTCTTCAGCTTTGGTTTGGAGGGATTCTCACTACCAGAAGATGATTCTGCTTTAGGCTTCTTCTTGTTCTTTCCTTTACCCTTGGATGATTGAGCCATTAGAGCATGATTCTTAGGATTAGATAAGGCATCCAACTGAATTAACTTTGCCTCTTCCCTAGTAAGACGCTCACAAAATAACTCAAATGTAGGCATTTTGTAATCTTTCCCCATTGCATCCATAGTTGAATAGAAAGTAGAAGAAAACACTTGATAAGGGCCCTTTAACTTAGACAGAATCAAGAAGATACATTTATCACTAGATACATCATGTCCACATCCTTTCAACTGTGACAAAATCATCTTGAATTGTGCAAGGAAATCCTGCATTGAAGGAAATGCATCTGGAGAGAGGGATTGTAGTTCTGCTTGAAGTTGCAAGGTTCTGAAATGATTTATTTTACCATACAATTCTTCAAGTTTGTCCCAAACATTCTTAGGTGTTTTGCACTCTGAAATATGAAACAACAGATTATTAGATACATGTAAGCCAATGAGCCCTTTTGCTTCATCCATTTTACATATATGGACAAACTTTTCATAATCCCTTGTAAATTCAGGTTGTTTTGCATCTAACATTGGCCATAGACCCTTAGATTGTAAGAATTGAGTCATTTTTAGCTTCCATGTATGATAATTGTGTGGAGTGAGTGGGTCAATTTTCCTTAGATCCACCATGAACAGCAAAAGAAAAGGACAATGTGGCACTTAAATTGTGCCTTTTCACCCCCCCAGAATGTATTAAAACTCAATTTGCAACCCCCCAGGAAATTACAATGAACAAATATTGCAATTTTTACAAGTGACAAGCTCAAATCAACCGTTTATAACACATGGTGATTTTTACAATTTTTAGAAAAAAATGAGCTTGCAAGCTGAAAACTAAGGTAACAAACAGATTCCTTGTGATTTTCTGATCAATTTCAAAAAAAAAACTGCCAAATTTTGACTTCGTTGGCAAAAGTTACATCAAGAACAAGCAATAAATGCACTTGTACCTTCAAGCTGAAAAATTTGGCAAAAAATGGAAAAATCTCAAAAATTCACCTAAACCACTGCGAAGTTCGTTGAACCAGCTTTCCGATGATATCTAGTTTGCAAAAAACTGACTCTGTGGTAAAAAGTTATGCAAAAATGAAAAAAATGCCTATTTAGGCACAGTGAACACTAAACAAGAGCAAGAAATTGGCCCTCGGGGGCTGGCAGTCAGTCACCCACGTGACCATGGGCTGGCTGCTGGAGAAAATTCTGCTGGTTTGATTTAACCGCTAGCGGTTTTGGCTGGCACCGACGGTTACCAGGTGGTCTCAACTGGCGGTTTCCGTCGGCGGTTTCGGTGAAGCGTGGCGGTGGCGGTCGGCAGTCGGCGGTGTGGATCGCAGTTGGCACCGGAAGACTGGTGGTGGCGGATCCTGGTGGTGGTGGATGCCGCTAGCGGCTTTTAAGCCGCTAGCGGGTTGAATAAAACCTACGGAAAAAAAGTCTGCAGACTTAAATAAAGTCGACGGATTTTGTTTTTCTAAACACCGACAGCACTTAAAGCGCTTTACAATTTTATTTTATTTTTGAATTTTTTTGAAATAAAATAAAATGCCGACCAAAAAAATTGAAATATAATTTTTTTGAATTTTTTTTTTTAAATTTCTGACGACACGTGTACCTGCGCAGGGGGGCTGTACGGTCGCCTCTGCTAAAATTTTTTTGCCCCGAAGATAACTTTTTCCGAATATAGGAAAAGTATATATCAAAAAACTTGGAAACGGCCAGCTGGACGCAATGATAGGCTTAATTTTTGCTCAAAGTGCTCCTGTAAAAAGTTGTTCACCAGATCTGAGCTCCAAACCCTTCTTTGCCAAAGCTGCAAATGGTGACGAAATTGAGTGAAACAAAAGCCAGATCTGACTTTTTCGAGCCTCCTGGATGCAATGGAACAGCCTAAAATACTGCCACTATAGCCAAAAGTGCTGCAATCACCAGATCTCACCAAAATGCAAGCATGCAATATAGGATACAAGAACTCAAAAAAACACAATAGAAATTGATGGAAACTCTCTAATAAAGAAATGGAAGAGGCTTGCCAGATTCAAAGCTCTGATACCATGTTGGAGTTAACAACCCAAGATCTTCAATCTGCAATGCCAAAGAACCTCCACAAGAGATAGAGAGAAGCAACAATGGAAGATGCTATTCCACCAAACAAGGACTGCAATATGATACAATATGATCAATGCAATACTATACAATGCTATATGCTAATACAATGCTAGAGATGCCTTGCTTATAAAGGCAAGGATGAGAGATAGGATAAGACAAGATCATGACAAGTGTCTTAATCCTATCACTTGAGACAACTAACTCATAACTACCTAGGAAAGTGGAAATTCTAGATAAGACAACTAATATCCTAAGTAAGCTTAGCATGTGAATTAAGTCCTCTAAGTCCCTAGTAAAGGAATAAACTAGGTACAAGACTTATTCACACCAACATAGCACTTCAAGGGTGGTCCCACAATAGTGGTTTACAATTTTTGGCCAAACTGGACACTAAAATAATTTTTTTAACTAAATCTTCACTTTTGGGCACCTATAGCAGCTAAACCATAAGGAATTTGAAGATGATGAAAACTAGAGTTTCATGAAATTTTGTTTGTAGATTCTAAATATATTTTATTAAAAAAAATTGGAATCAGATTGCACTTCTTTTTCCATCTCCATCGAAAACTAGTTTTTTTTAGAAAACAACATTTTTAAAAAGTGACACTCACCATATAATGTATAATTTTTTTTCCATGAAGGATAAAATTATAATTCTTTCAAATTTTTATTTGTAACTCTAATATCTAGTTCTTCCACTTGGTTAGATAGTTTTTTATTGAATATTTTTTCTTTAATCAAGCTTCAAAGTCAAACCAATTACAATTTAGACATAGTGCAACCATATAATGCATAACTTTTTTTGTATGTATCAAAATTCAATTTCTTTTCTTTGTTGGATCAAGGACGTCAATATCTGGTGTACTCATATTTTTTAAAAAAAAATTGACAATCTTCTATTATGCCACATGTGCAAAACAGAGAGTTTGATTTTCAGTGAAAAACCTACATTCACAAGAAATAAAAAATAAATATAATAATCAAATTAAATTTATTTAAAATTATACTTTTTGGGAAGCTTATAATAAAGACTACATACTTACAAAAAATAAATTTTAAATGAATTAATTTGATCCCCCAAAAGGTAAATCAAAAGTTGTTTTTAATCAACATTTTGATAGTTGTAAAGGAGACTCCGTTATAGGTATGGTTTAAAACTAGTGGGGTTCTATCTAAGGGGGTTTGATCTAATGTAGTTTGATTAAACTCTCTTCAATTGGAATGTTTTAAATGAAACTTTTAAAGGATTAAATCATTATATTTTCAAAAAATATGTGATTTTAGCAAAAATTAGAATCTCCTAGAAATTGTCAACCAACTTTGTGGGATCACCATGAAATAATCTGTCACTACCAGAAACAACCCCAACCTCCTTATCGTTGCCCAATTATATACTACCTAGTGCTCCTCAATTATGGGAATATGATCTTATTGAACAATTTAAGAGCACTCCCGCAAAGATATCTCTTTGGGACCTTCTTCAGACTTCACCTAACTATCACACCATGTTTCAAATGGCCTTACAACAAGTTACTATCCCCTCTAATGTGCAATAAAATGACATAGCAGCCATAATTGAAGGATTGAATGCTAACATTGTTTTCCACCAAAGTGAACTCCTCCCTTTGGATGTACAAAAACAAAATGAAGCTTTCCAAATAATATCTAAATACAAAAAGATAGGGATAACGTGACCCCTTGTTGACAATGGCTCTGCTCTTAATGTGTGTAGCATAAACCTCTTGGATAGGATTTTTGTGGATAGATCAAATATTCAACCTAATTCTATATCTATTAAGGGATTTGAAAACATAGAAAAAAATACCGCTTGGTGTGATTACTTTTCCTATTACAATTGGAGTGGCCACATTGGACACATAAATACATGTTATGCCTCATGAACTTTCATATAATCCCCTTCTAGGTAGGTCATGGATTCATGAAATGAATAGTGTGCCTTCCACTCTTCATTGCAAAATGAAATACATTCACAACAACAAAGTGCACATTCTTGAAGATGGCCCTGATCCCAATAATTATTTGAACATTGAGAAAAAAATGGTGTCATTTAAACACATTAACACCAACCACACAAGTGGAACATGTCCAACCAAAAGACAAACAACATCTTGAACAAGTAACAAAGTTATTAGACAATGATTGGGGTTCCTTAGAATTCACCCCACCATTCATGGAAGATCCTTCAAAATCATCCACCTCAACCACTTCAGACCAAAACTCAACCAAATACACAACAACCTTTAATGAACACAACAAAAAACAACTCAATCCAAAAGCAATGAAAAATATTTATGGAACAGGTTATGAACTTATGAAACAATTGGGATATAGTGGAAAAGGATGTGGTACTAACAAAAAAGGTATTTGCAACCCTATCAACCCTATCACACAACAAACAACTTATGGTCTTGGTTATTTTCCCTTGATAGAAATTGCCAAGCCTTCCTTCAAAATCAACAATCTCACACAACATTCTTCTAAACCAACCTTAACAGTCATACATACTAAACTCATCAACACTAGTGGTCTTGAAAGTCATCCTTTACAAAACATGAAACAAACAAAGAACTCTTAGGTTAATGTCAATGTCATCTTGCAAAACAATAATGAATTGAATTTGTTATATTTTACACTCTCCTGCAAAGGAGAGAACAAAATCTCACAATTTAAAGGGTCTTGCATAAGTATGGCATCTTTTACGAAGCAAGAAACATCTTTGTCACAAACTATAGGACCAGCTTCTATCATTGATCAAGCTTGTATCTTGTCAATACTCCTCCAAGATCACTTGATATCCCTTCCTCCAAGAACTCAAAATAAATTATATTACAAGACTTCATTTTGCATCTAGATCATAGTGTTCACAGACATTCCACTAATGTAAAATTTAACATCTTAAGGAGTATGGTGTTCTTCCTTTTGTGGGGGCACCTAATTCCTCTAATTGATATTGCTTTTCACTCTAGCTTGCATCTCATCAATCCCTTCGACTCATCCTTGTCCTGCACTAAGTGGGAGAAAGGAGTTAAGTAGCCTTGTCCTTGTATGTCACCTATCAAGTCTCCTTTCGCTAGTCGTTAACCTTTCTTGAACATATAAGAGATATCTTGGGATGTGGATGACATGCCATAAGTTGGCTTGTACATGACATACTTCCTTTTTTCATGATGTATCTTCTCAAAAACATATGACTTGGCATAGGGATTTTTCGAGTAAGCTCTCATGTCTTCTTCTTCTACTTTCAAGCAATTTCTCATAGTACTGGTGTTCGCAACAACTTTAAAGTGGGGGCATACACTGACACTCACATTTCATTATGTGATTTTCTTTTTCTTGCAATTTCCTCTCTTAGAAACATTAGGTACAATCTTGCCCAGGATGAGACATTTACACTTGTCCTCTCTTGGAAACAAGATGAGACCATTTACAATTTTCCTCTCTTGGAGACATTAGAATGATGTTCCCTAAGATAAGACATTGCACAAACTAAGAAAAATCCCTTTGAAAATTTCTTACACCATCTTCCATTTACAATGACTATGATTGTCAAGCATACGAAGTTTTGTTTACCTCATAGAGCACGGAAATCATTTTCATTGTGCCACCTTATTAAAGTTATTAGGAGGTATAACTTTGGTATGGTTGAGTGGGAAGCCCATTCCAAGGCATGAATTTCCCCATAGCCACCTATGTGTTTGTAAGTACATACTAGTTGTGAGTGTATGTTTCTCACCTTTTGGGATTTCTCACCCCGTAGACAACCAGAAGTTCTGTGGCCCTAGATTGAGTATAATTTGGCCTTCTCACTCAATGGAAAACTAAGAGTTTCATCACCCCAAAGTGAGTATGCATTTTTGGAAAGACAACCTAGATTTGATTCACAATGTGTTGTACAAATAGTCGAAGCTTGATCCACCTTTTCATCTTCTCTTTTTGCTTCCTCCTATTTCTTGCCATTGCATGATCGTGTATCTTGTCTTGTTGCAAATCATACACCTTGTGTGTGTCCTATTGCGCTCATGTCGATTTGACTTAGGATCTTAGATCCTGGGGGATTGACCACTTCCTTAATCTTTTTTATCCTAGACCATCGGCATTGGTACAATTGGACCCCTCTCGAATGTCTACTTTAGTGTGAGTTTGAAGCAATTTCATCCTCTCACTAAAGTGGGGGCTAACTGTGGACACAAAAAAAGTATCCCTTTTTTCTTGCTTGATTTTAGATTAAAATTGATGACAAATTGGACTTAATGAGGCCTTGATCTGGTGTTGTGAAGTTTTTTACACATCCACACTAGGTCTTGGACCCTTGCAAACTGAATAAAATGCATTTAACAATGTCTTGTAAAGGTGTTGTAAAGTGTTGTAAAAGACTTTCACACCTCTCTAGACTTAATGAACCCATTTCCCCCCTAATTAAACAATGCAAAATATATTTAAATGCATTATCACATTAATCTAGAAGGCTTGTGAATGAAACTTGACTTTAATCTAGTGTTGTAATGTTATTTACACATTCACATTGGATGTTGTGCCTTTATAGGCAAAGTGGACCTCATTCTAGTGTTGTAGAGAGTATTTAATCACACTTTCACATTGAATTTTGTGTCCCAATCCATAATTTACATTTACATCATCATTAATAGGCCCCTATGGCACCATATTGAGAATCCCTAGTCATAAATTGATTAAATAACTGACTAAATCATCATAGAAACCTAATTTCCTTATTTACTGACATTCCAACTGGAAAAATGGCCCTTGTGGGACCCATTTTCCATTAGGGGTGAATCAGTCCCATCCAGGTGGGACCTATTCACCCTTGATGGTGAATGAGTCCCATTTGAGTCATTTTCGAGGACTGAGCAGGAAAAATTAGGTTTTAAGTTTAATTTTTCTCCATGTCAGCCTCAGGGATCAAATTAACAGGAAAATAAGGTGAATTTCCTATAAATACAACCTTCCAAACCATAATTAATAATTCATACACATATCTCATCACTCATTCATCATTTTTCTTCCACCTCAAGTCAAGCAAGCTAGGGTTCTTACATTCTAAGTCATTCAAGATCATTTTTCAAACATTCAAGGGTAGAATCTTCATTTTTTGTTGTAGAAATTCAAGATCAATCTTCATGGAAAGGTACTAATTCCATTATTGCATGCTTCATTACATTCTTCATTTTGGTTTAAGCACCTAAAGGGGTTTGATCAAGGCAAATCCCCATGCCCTAACATCCAACATTTCTCCTCCTTTTCTTGTGTGTTTATAGATTTAGGTATCTTGAAGGCTTGTAAATCATTAAGGATAATGTTGCAAAGTTATTGAAGACCTCTCCTTATTGACTAAGGAAAAATATCAACAAAAGTCACCTATAGTGCTGGAAATTAGACTTTTAGAAACAGACACCTAACAGAACTGAAGAGCAAATTGAGGGCTTTTGTTTCCAATTTTGAATTCTTAGAAACTCAAAAGTGGACTGTTTCACCATTAGTGGAGAATTATTCCCACTCACAGGCCTAGAAAAAGGTTTTCTACAGTTTTGGATACCCATTTGTCTGAAATGGGCTCTAGAGCAGTTTCCTAGATCTAGGACTAATTTGCCCAGAATGGTGAATGAGTCCTTGTAGACCAAATTTTAAACATTAGAAACATTTCAAAAATCATTTCCAGTCTCCAACAAGTTCTCAGGTGCACACCTTCAATTTCATCAATTTTTGTTACAGTTTCCATTCATGTCTAGGTGTTTTTGCATATCATAATGTGTTTTCCAACAACTTGCATTTTCTTAGTTTTCACTTAGTAATCAATATCTTTCTTTAGTTTTCTACATTTATATCATTTCATTTATACATATTTCATCTATATCACATTAATTTTAAGTGTATACATTACCCATTTCGGTCCATTTCCCTCCTTTGAGGTGAAAAATCCTAAAAGCGCAAGAGAAACCTAGGGTGCCAAAATCTTTGTATCAAGCAACAATGATAGGAAATTCCTCAAGGATGGAAACTTTGATAACCTACAACACTTAAGGGAATGGCCCTTGGAACTTCACACTTCAGATTTTTTGAACTTTTAAAAGACATTGAAGCACAAGGAATAGATAAGGGATGATGTAGAGTAGACATAGGTAGACTTTTGGAAAAGGGATAATTTACTTGTATTATCTTAGATTGGTTATCAAAGGTAAGTCAACATAGATCCATCATAATATATGAGCAAAAATAGCTATAAATTTTGGATACACATGGTTGAGTTCTAACACCTAAAATATATGATAAACAAGATATAAAAATGTGCATAAAAATTAGAGAAATTCATATAAAATACAATTACTAAATAAATTCCCTAAAAAAAACACAACCAAATTTTTGAATATCACAAAAGAAACAATGAATAAATTTCAAGATGACCATTTTTTGGATTTTTGGGGTATAAATGATATCTAAGGATTATACTAAGATAAAGAATCAAAGTGACAATGATTAAAATGTCAATAAGATAATGTCGAATGAGGTCAATATCTATAATATGTATATAACTAAGGAATGCAAGATGACTAGTTTTTTGGGATTTTGAGGTATAAATGATGTCTAAGGATGATACCAATATAAGTAATCAAAGTGAAAATAGTCAGGATGTCAATACTAATAATGCCACAATGAAGTCCAAAGCCATGGTATGTTTGTAACTAAGGTATGCAAGATGATGTCTAATGATGCAAAGATAGAGATTCAAAGTGAAAATATTCATGATTTCAATAAGGTAATGTCACAATGAGATCAATATCTAGGGTATGTCTAAGACTAAGGTATGCCAAATTAAATGTAAGTGTGAAAGGATAATGAAGGGTGGGAATGGTAATATGACCTAAAATGATGACTAAGATTATGGAAACTAAAAACCTAATGATAAATCTAAGGTAAGGTTACTAATCAAACTAAGATATCCAAGGAGAAAAATCTAATTTATCAAGACCTCAATGATGTTAAAGACTGAAATGGAAAGTTGACAAAGGTGGTCTCAAACTAGCCTTGTGAGTTGAGGATCCAACCTAAATGAAAAAGAACTAAAATGATGGAAAGTAAGGTCAAGATAAATTTGATTTTTGTACCTATGGACTATTCTAAAGTCTAATGAATTTCCAAAGTGAAAGACTACAGTAAGGTGTATGAAAACTAAGAAATGAATTAATGTTTGACCTATAGAAAATACACTAATGAAAAGATGGAATGATGGATGGACTAAAAATGATAGGTCTGGTATTGTAAGTCTATGATCAGAGGACAAGATGATGCTTAGGAATTGATCAAAGAGTGAACTATTTTAATTTTCCCTAAAACTTTCAACAATAGGAAATTGTGTCATTTTCAGTGACAGATGTGGTGTTTTGGGAATCATTTGTGGTTTTATGTGAATCAATTATGATTTTCTAAACATTAATTGTAGTGAATGACAGTCAATTGCAGTGAATAATTTGTTTTGACCTAGGTTTCAAGAATGTTTTTGACACAATTTTGACCTAATTTGTGTCGAGTTTGATTGCAAACATTGTAAACAATATTAAAACACTTGGTTTGGTATGAAGATGTCCAAAATTATGCTTACAATGTGCATGTTTGGAGGTTATACACCTCAAATTTTCATGGGCATACCATAATTCAAATACAAATCACACACATAAAGCACTTATCTATCCCTAAGGTCATTGGCCAATGGTGATACTCTTAGAACCAAACTAGGAATCTTGTTCGACACAAGGAAGGGACACCCATATGGGACACCTTTTTTTGGTATGTATCATATCTCTTGCCTACAATAGTGGACATGTAGGGACCTCCTGCTATTGAAGGATATCACAAATCACTCTCTCTATGGAAAGTCACAAGCCAAAAAGGAAAGTAACTTATGCAAGCTAGGGATTTTTGTGTCACTAAAGGGAGCCAAATGTTCGGTGTAAGATTCTTAAGGGTGCAGTGCTACACCTTGGCACTAAGAACATCAAAAAAGCTCAAGTAAAGGGTGGATTCTAACTAGTTTGGCCATTAGTCACAACTCGGGGACATGCCACCTTGTGAGCATCCAACAAGCTACTAAAATATCTAACCAACTTACTTGGGGCACTTATACTCCAAGGTACCTCTCCTTTTTGAATGGCATTGTATGGCTAAGGCCTGCGTAGGATAAGGACTATGACATTTCATCACATCCTTTTATATACTAGCCTAAGGAAAAAGTTGGTTGGAGTCACCAAGGAGTTCTCCATACAGATTTGTCTTACTTGGTAGGCCCCTCTAAGGGTAAACAAAAGCAAGACAAGTATGTTTTTTTTTATCTACGAGATCGCACAAGGTGCAAGGAGAGAATACAAAACACCTTTTTCTCACATTTGCATAGTGTTTGTTAACCTTAATAGATTGAAATGTGTGGGTGATGATGCAAGTATCAAGAAATTCTTTTGATTCTCAAGATCACCAAAATGGTGCGATAGAAGAGCATGCACACCTCTCAAAAAAATGCAAAACCACAAGAAATAGAAGAAAATGATTTATTTTAGGCCCCCAAAAAAAATGTGAAAGAAGACACTTGATGCAAAGTCGTTGTCAATTTTAGAGCCAATGAGTGAGTATGCAAGGTTAATTTCAAGCCCTAAATGAGTGTAGTATGCAAGTTGTAAATTTTAAACCATATGAGTGAATATGAAGGTTGTGTTCATTTTAACCCATGAGTGAAAGAATGTAGATTGTTGTAAATTTTAACCAAATGAGTGTGTATGCAAGTCAACTTCAACCAAATGAGTGTGATAGATCAAATTTGCAAAATGAGACAAGAAAATAAGTCAAAAAAATCAAATGAAAATGTCTCCTTTCCACCTATGCCACATGCTACAAATCAGATATTAGTACCAAAAAATTTGTAAGCTACCAAATGCAAAAAAAATTAGAATTAAAAAATCATTGAAAAACATGCAAGTTTCTAGAAACCAGTCAATTGTGTCATTGTAACTGATAGTTACATCTTACTGGTTCTTAATAGTTGTGGTGTAGAATATGATGAATGTGGCTTCAAATATGTTGACTGTGCCATTAGAATGCAATGAATCCTAAAGTAGTTGTGTTGTTTCCCTCAACAGTTGTCGCGAATGAGCCTGGATCTACATAAACACAACAAACATGATCGATTTCGACCAAACCAAGAACCAAGATGAAATGATAATGGTGTAAGATGACAAAAGCATAAACCATAAACTAGAAACAACAAGAAAATCTAAAAATGAATTCAAACTAATGATGTTATTTGACATTGAATAGTTGTGGTGATGCCCTAAGTAATTGCATCACGAAAACCTATAGCTGCAAAACACAACAGCCTGGGAAACCGATTTCAACCAAACCAGTGAGTAATATGATGTAAAACCAATGTTAGATGGTGAAAACAAAAACTAGAAACCTAAAACAACCAAGAAATCCAAAAATAGAAGCAACCCAAATGTTATTTTTGACTCTTAAGTAGTTGCGACTTTCTAAATTGTGATTGCATCACACTAGTTTTTGGTAGTTGTGTTGGTTCAACGTGTAGTTGTCTCGTAGACCTAAAAAACTCAAAATTCTAAAAAATTCCTGTAAGGTTTGGTTAGCTTCACGTCAAGTTCACCAATGTAATTTAGGTTAAAATTTAGATAAAGGTAAAACATCATAAAAAATAAACCTATGAAATCCTAAACTAACAATAAAGCACAATCCAACATAAGAAACATAAACATGAAGTAAATATTACCTATGCCATGGTTGCTTGACCTTCATTTTTCTTGAATGTACTTAATGCCCTCATATTTAAGTATGCACTAGTAACCTATGACAATGAATAGCAAAATATTGAAGATAGTTGTCTCACACTAACAACATGTACCTGCATGTGAACTAGATGTATCAAAATGACAAGGATAGGTTCTTTTATAGAAAAGATCATTTTGAATGAAGGGTTGAGATTTAATGTCAATAAGATGTGTCAATCAATGCATAAGAATGAAAGTTGTAATATGAAATAGGGTTAGGGAAAACTTAGGGCAATGATAAGGATGAATGGCTAAGATTGAATTATAAAACAATTCTATCAAGGGTTGAAATTGAATGAGACAAGAGGAGATAATATTGACATGGATAATGAGGTTGGCACAAAAAAGTAGATTGTTGGATGAATTCAAATAAATATAAAATTATTTGTTTTGAGAGGGAAATGAATAATTAAATAATAAAAGTATTATTTAATTATAGAGGACATGTGATAGGTTGAATTTTTTATTAAATAACAATTTAAATCAAAAGTGTGACATGTGACAAGCTGAATTTTGAATTAAATAATAATTAATTCAAAATGGGAAGAAGATGAAAAATTAGTAAGTAATTAAATAATTAAAATTATTTAATTAATAGAAGACTTAGGACTTTAGAGAATAATTAAATAATTAAAATTATTCAATTATCAAGGATGAAATGAGAATTTAATGAAGGAAATAAAGTTCACAGGCCTAGGACAATTTTTAGTGTCTATAGACTCTAATATTAAAGAATTTTTTATTAGTTTGGCTAGATTATTAGGATCAGGCAGATGGATATTGTGTAAGGATGAAGCCTAATAACTTGATAAATAAGGGGAAGTAGAGATGTCAAGGATGACAGGAAATTCCCCAAGGTCGAAAACTCTAATAACCTACAACACTTAAGAACAGGGCCCTTGCAACTTCACACTTAGGATTTTTTGAGCTTTTAAAAGACATTGAAGCATAAGGAATAGATAGGGAATGATGTAGAGTAGACATAGGTAGACTTTTGGCAAAGGGATAATTTACCTGTATTATCTTATATTGATTATCGAAGGTAAGTCAACATAGAGCCATCATAATATATAAGCAAAAAGAGCTATAAAATTTTGAACACACATGATTGAGTTCTAACACCTAAAATCTATGATAAACAAGATATAAAAATGTGCATAAAAATTAGAGAAATTCATATAAAATACAATTACTAAATAAATTCCCTAAAAGCAACACAACCAAATTCTTGAATATCAGAAAAGACACAATGAATAAATTTCAAATCTAAAAATTAAAATTGATCATATCCACATAAAAGATTATATTTTATTATATTTAATTAGCATATCCTAATTTTATAATGGAATCCCCCCCCAAAAAAAATCATTTATCAATTCTTATTTATTTAATTGATTCTAAATTATTTGTAAAAATGTATTTTCTCTCTTCCAAGAAAACAATATGTTTTTTCCTTGAACAACTCTTTGAAATTATTGTTTGAGCACGAGCCTTTCTAGGTAGCGAATGTCCTTTTTTCTAACCAAACGAAAAGTGAAGTTGGGTGCCATTAAGCAGAAAATTTTCGTTTTTACCCATATTCGCTTTCAATGTGAAAGTGATTTGAGACGTTTTGGCACTTTTGGTCCAAGATTAACCATCCACGAAACCGCGAGAATCTCGGAGGGATACGGCCCACAGCTCACCCCCGTGAACATGTGAATAAATACTTGGACACAAAGAAAAGAAGGAGGAGGACAGAAATAATAATAAGAAAAAAACAAAGCTTATTGTGGACTTTTTAAATTTGTTTTTGTTTTGTTCAATAAATTTGACAATGTATATTTAATAGAGCCAATGGAGAACACATGGGCCAGCTTACAAGACGAACCCTTAGTATATATGGGTATATGCGTGTCACCGTTGTAGTATTGTTTGGTGTATAGTAAAAAAAAAAAAATTTAAATCAATAAATATTCATATCTAATTGGCAAGCCTATGGCAAGCCTATCAATCAAATCTAGTGACTCTTTCGAATCTCATTCCACCCCTCCTCTCATCAAGAGTAACAAAAAAAAAAAAAACTTTTGTAGTCTTTTCTTCAAAGATCTCTTTCTTACAAGCTATTATGATAATCATTTTTTGAAAAATCTATCTACACGCAGTCATGTCCTTGTTTGGTAGTAGAGAGGCTAAACGTAAAATCTATTGAAACTAAGTGCCAAGGTTTTTCAAGTGCTCCATGTACTCCATAAATGTACATACAAAAACAACTAAGGTGATCATCATCTCAAACAAGAACTATCTCATCCTCCATCTTGTCAATGTAGAAAAGATAAGATCCTATCAAAAGTTGATGCCATCTTAACTATCACATAGAAGTATAAATCTTGCCTCAACTTGATATATTAACACAAATACCACAACCAATGGTAAAAAATAGGCATGTGTAGCTACCAAGAATTAAACAATAGTTGGAATAGTAGCCACTCCTAGTTACTAACACATCAAATTACCCATAAATCAAAACCAAGGTCTGCCATAGAAAAATGGCCCCTTGTCATTTTCATGGTCTTTTAGGCCTTGCTTCACAATGTTTGGTCTATTTTGTTTTGATTTATTGATGTAATGTGGCTTGAACATGCACATTTAAGTCCTCAAAATGCGAATATGACATCTTGTGAAGGTGTTGTAAAATATTTCTACACTTTTCTAAACTCTATTCATCACAATTCACCTAAAAATCATCTTTTCATCACTTATCAAGTCCTATTTTGAAGTGTTGTAAAGTCTTGTAACAAGATTTTACGCTTTTCTAGGCTTGTTTTCACTATTTACACCTTTTTTATGCTTCATTTGACCCCTTATGCTCTTATAAGGCTTAATTAAGTGTGTTTTTGAATGTAAACCCAACAAATAACATTAAATGTGACTTAATTCCCGACACCCACTTTCAAGCCTAAGGTGGGACCCATTCACCATGGGTGGCGAATGAGTCCCTTTTGGCTCTAAATTCAAAATATTTCAAATTTCTTTTCGGTTTTATATTCAAAATCACTTGATGTCAGTCTGTGATGAGGTATCAATGGGTTACTAAGGCACAAGAATGTATAAATAAGTGTTTTTATCCTCATTTTACATCTCCAACAATCTTCTAACTCATCCAAGCATTCAACTAGCATTTTGAGCACTTTGCATCCTATAATCAAGCATCAATCAAGCATTCAAGAGCAACCATTGACATATTTTTAGATTTTCTTCAACAAGGTTTGGTAAGTTGATAGCATTTGCATGTTATTTGTTTATCATTCTGTTTCATTTTATTATCTCATTAAGGGTTTGATTACCAAAGTGGGATTTGACCAAGGAAAATCCCTATAACCTAATCCTTAACCATTTTTCCCCTATTGCATGTGTGTTTGTAGAATTTTGTATGCATTTTTTATAAGCATTTAGGTGTTGAAAAGTGGTTAACAAGTCAACAACATCTTATTTCAAGCTTGGAGAAGACATTTTGTCCTTTTTGTAGATTTGACTTCGGCAACCCGACAAGCAGACAACCTCAAATCTGGTGCTATAGAATTGTCCACTGATTTCTCAAAATTTTGGGAGAGGAATGATTCACCATTAGTAGCGAATGAGTCCCACCTTAAGGTTAAAAATCTAATTTTTGTTAGATTCTGGATCTCGACACTCAGAAACTAGTTCCTGATAGTTTTCATCAGAAGTAGGACTGATTCACCATCAAGGGTGAATGAGTCCCACTAGTGAATTTTTGTGATTCTGGATACAACACTCAGAAGATTCTAGATTCTCCAATTCTTTCCCAGGTGCACTCTGATTCAACCCTTTTCTTTTTTGTTTTGCATTTATTCATTCATAGTTCATTGTTTGCAAACAACACTGTGTTTTCCAACATAGCATAAATCTTAGGTTTTGTATACACAATTAGTCATATAGATCACTTAATTACATTTAGTTCATTTCATTTAGTTCAAATAACATCATACATTGCATAATTTGAGTGAATCTAGCTAGCATTTTTGGCCTACCTCCTTTTAGGTGCAAAATCCTAGAAGAGTTAGAGAGTCTTTTGGTGCCAAAAATCCATGGTTCACAAGGTATAATGCATAGTCAAGAACTCATCATAATGTCACAATCTACATATCCTCAAAAGAAGATCACATGCCTCTGACAAACATATCTTCTCCCAAGATCACCTTTAACATCCCAAATGTATAATCAATAATCAAAACTACACCATGGCACATTCACATCCTTTCTCCAAACCATGAATCATTTGATAAACTAACAAATTATAATTGACACCTCCACTAAAGACTTCAAGATTTATCCATGGCAACAAGATTTCAACATCTCCAACAACATGAAGATAACCATCTCTTGTTAATAGAATTAAAAATGTCAATAAACTCCGACCACATAGAAGAAATAGAATCTAAGAGCTCCTTATGGCATTGGAACAACTAGTATAAAAGATCATCCATCATTAAGTGATAAATCTACAGTACTACAACATCTCTCATTGAACTATGGGACTAAGCTACACAATGCATCATGATAACCATGCCCTGCTTGAAGACCACTTATGGCCCTTCCACAATCAAAACCCTCAACTGCAATAGAAATGACTATAATGGGTAAAAAATAACCATGCTCTCCAAACCAAAAAGATAAATCACCACAGGTACAATATAAGAATCAATTCAACATAACCAACTATGTATCAATATAAATAACCATGCCATTCCAACATCATCACTTAATTTCTAAGGTTTGAAAGGCCCATAGACTCTGAACACCATTTGAACTCTACTAGGATTAGATATATATATATATATATATATATATATATATATATATATATATATATATATATATATATATATATATATCTAGAAAGAACTCTCTCTACTTAGGAAATTTTTCCTCCAATACAAAACATAACATACATCAAACTTCCAAATACACTCTAGTAAAGCACTATTCTCATGTCTTCTATCTTTGACAGGGATGTTGGAGAATTTGGAATAGATAACTCTATTCTAGCTACAAAAGGAACATAAAATGGTTTGCAATCTTCCATATTAAATCTCTACAAAACTAAATTGACATACTTAATTTGGCCAAGTCATAGCTTTTTGTTCACTCCATCTCTTCTAATTTCCATCTCAAGAATGTGTCTAGCTACACTGATACTTTTCATTTCAAAGTTAACTACAAGTTGAGACTTTAATTCTGAAATCAAACCTTTCCCTTTACCAATAAATAACTTATCATCAACATATAATACAATAAATAGGAAACAATCACCATCAATTTTATAATAAACAAAATTATCTAATTTAGAATGCTCAAATCTCAAACTCAATACATGTGTATCAAATTTGTGGTACCATATCGTAGGACTATGCTTTAGGTCATACGATTATTTCTTCAATTTGCAAACCAATTTACTTTTACCTTTCACCATGTAGTGCTTTGGTTGTCTCATATAAATATCCTCCTCCAAGTCACCATGAAGGAAAGCATTTTTCACATCCATTTTCTCAACCTCTAAATCATTAGTAGTGATAGAAAGGAAAAAAAACTAATGGATGACATTTTTGCAAGAGAAAATATCTCACCATAATCAACACCCTCAACTTGAGAGTAACCTTTCGCAGCCAACCTTTCTTTGCACTTCTCAATACCTCCATTTGCAACCAATAGATTTTCATCTTTCAAGAAATGGTACAAGATCCCATGTATAATTCTTTTTCAAAAATTCTATTTCTTCATCCATATAAATCTTCTAGGATTCTACATCATTCATACCTAATGCCTCTTCTATAGATTTGGGTTCATCTATGTTAGTACTCAAAGAAAAAAAAAATCTCCAATCATCAAGTGAATACCTTTTAGGTGGTTTTCTATGCCTTGTAGACCTACAAACAAGATGAATTGGAGGTTCTTTCTCATCTATATTTAGAGTTAGATGAGCTCTCCTCAACTTATTTTCTATCCAAGGGCCTCAATTCAACTTTCTTGAGTGTAGAAGGAAGTTGAATCACATCTTGTTTACTTTGTTCTTGCTGCAATGTAACAAAATAATGCTTAGTTTCTCTAAAAATAGCACTTCTACTATATATTACCTTCTATGCAACAGGATTCCAAAACTTGTATTTGTAGACATCTAAATTTGACCGTGTCTATATGGTCAAGCTCACCTTCATATTCTATTATCCCGCATACATTACTATGTTAATTAAATAAATCATTATTTAATTAGTACTTATCTAATCACTAACATTTCCTAAGATGTTTAATTAATCAATTAAATTCCTTATCCCTTTCTTCTCTAAATTAAATAAATAGACTAATTTATTTAATTTAGTCATTTATCCGTTATGAATTAAATAATTTTTAGTTCATCACCTTTTCTCTCTCTTCTTGTCCCATCCTCCATAATTTCCCCTAATCCTGATTAGTCCACTTAATCCCTAATTAGGGTGTGCACATTTATAATGAAGATTAGGGTCACATCCTCCATAAAATGCAAGTGGATGCTTAACCATGATTAACCCACCCAATCCTTCATTTGCACAACCTAAACCAATGATTTAGCCTAACCTAATCTTGTCATTTATGGAACCCACCTATGGTCAACCCTATTAATGACTTTCTCCTTTCAGAGAAATCACCCCCATACCTCCTTGGAATTTAAAATTCCAATTTATTCTACCTAGGCCTTTTAAGGAATTTTTAATTCCTCACACCGCCCCACAAAGAATTTTTAATTCTTTTGTTGCTCCGCATGAGAGTTTTTTGGGGAATTTTTAATTCCCCCTTGTCCTCTCACCCCATTCCTTTGTACAAATGGACAAGAAACTCCTTTATGAGGATATTTTTACCATTCTCAAGGTACTTGCAAGTACCTCCATGTGGCTCCATGTCACTGCCACTTCATCATCTACACTACGTCTCAGCTTCCACATGTTTTCACCTCATGGGTTGAGATATATCAAAGCATCTCAACCCTTGATCTCTTGACTTAGATGCAATCCTATCCCTTCATTCATTTGGAGACACTTTTGCTAAATACTTAGAAAATTATTTCATTATGCAACACAAAACTTCTGCAAATGTGAGCTCTCACACACTTGTTACCCTACTTACATTGTTGTAGCATTTAAGAGCTTCATTATTAAATCCAATCGAACAATCATGGCAACCATTGCATTGTCCATTGTGTAGACACTAATTTGGTTTAAGCCCACAACTTCAATTTCTTAATAATTTGTATTTCTTCCATGGCCATGATTAAATAATGTCAATTATTTAATTAATTCACTTTAACTTTAATTCATCTATTAATTAAATAATCTTAATTATTTAATTGATTCACATTTTCTTTATTCTATCTAATTAATTAAATAAATGTTTTTTATTTAATTATGTTACTAATTAACCTTATCCTTCTTGTCAAATTAAATAAATTCTTATTTAATTTACTCTTTATCATACTTCAACTATAATTAAATACATCCATTTATTTATTTAATTATTCATTTAATCCATTTGTCACTTAATTAAATAAATCTTATTTATTTAATTATTCTTCAAATATCAAATCTTGAATTAAATGAATTATTTAATTCATAAATCCTATTTTAACACATTCCTCTATATTTAGATAATTGTGCAGATTATCTAAGTATTCACTTTTAAACCCAAATTTGGGGCATGTCCGTCATGTGTAGAAGACCTAGGTGCCATAAGAATCATCGCTCTACACTCTGCAAGTTGTCTCAGAAGCAAAATGTCATAGGTCTTGACTCTCATGTATATTCAATGTCTAACACAACTTGCAATGGCATTATACCTGCCTCATGTCAGCATCAAACATTTATCCTAGTGCCAAATGACAAAATCAAGTGCTATTCAAATGTGTCATTATTTTACAAATGCATCATTCTTTTACAAATGTGTTGTAGAAGATCAAATGCATAGTTAAATTTTACATATGCATCATTATTTATCAAATGTGTCACAATAAAATGCATATGCGTGCCTAAATGACAAATGCGTCTGCGTAAATTAACTATTATATGCAACTGCATCGAAATAAATGCAAATGCATTGAAAAATAGACACATGTGGCTAATTTAAATGCAAATGTGTTGTTCTTTATCAAATGCGTTGAACTAAACTACAAATGTGTTGAAGCGCATAACACCTACGCTACCTGTCTACGTGATATTACACATGCATTGATCTGCATGCAAATGCATCGATTGAGCACTCACATGTGGTTTTTCAATAAAGTGACACTTAAGAAAAATTCTAATTTCATGCATAAAAACTTGCACAAATTAAAAAATTCCAAAATCAAGTTTAAGGTACATATCGGCAGGCTCCATGTCGGTTGCTTGCTTGAAGGTCTGGATCTTGTATGCTCGATGGTGGGTGTTTGGAATAGGAAACATCATCACTGTGGGTGCAAAGCAAAATCTCAATTCTCAAAGCTATGTGGGTTAAAATGAATTGGTTTTTACCCCAATTGCTATTTATACCTAGGGTTTTGGTGGCATTCTTTTCTACTGGCCACGTCGGCTTCCAATTTCAATTGACCCGTACCTGTCCCTACCACTTCCAACTTCAATTTCGTCAACTCCACTACATTTTTGGCTATCCAATGGACTAATTGGGATCATTTTCAAATTTTTCTAAATTTTTTGTAAATTTGTCAATTTTCCCGAGGGGGCATACCTTCACTTGTTTACAATGGGGCATGACTGGGGCATATTTTTATCGATTTTCTTTGACACAATGCCAAAATGACATTGTATCAAAGAGGGGCAAATGTAGACACTAAAATCTGGTTTAAGCCTGTGACTTCAATATTCTTAATAATTAGTATTTCTTCCATGGTCATGATTAAATAATGTCAATTATTTAATTAATTCACTTTAACTTTAATTCTCCTATTAATTAAATAATCTTAATTATTTAATTGATTCACATTTTGTTTATTCTATCTGATTAATTAAATAAATGCTTTTTATTTAATTATGTTACTAATTAACCTTATACTTCTTGTCAAATTAAATAAATTATTATTTAATTTACTCTTTATCATACTTCAACTATAATTAAATAAATCTTTTTATTTATTTAATTATTTATTTAATCCCTTTGTCACTTAATTAAATAAATTTTATTTATTTAATTATTCTTCAAATATCAAAAATTGAATTAAATGAATTATTTAATTCATAAATTTTATTTTAACGCATTCCTCTATATTTAGATAATTGTGTAAGTTATCTAAGTATTCACTTTTACTCGACTCAAAGATCTATTTTAGTCTCTCAGTTAACTCTTGATTTAATGTTTGAGAGGCTTTCTCAAGTTATCTCTTTGTCAAATCATTAAATTGTCCAGTGCTAACTCAGTTGCGTGTACATGCAAATTAATTAAATATTCCTATTTAATTAATTATTAAACCTTATGCGTGCATTCAAATGAGAGTTGCTTTAATCAATCTTTATCTTTGTCAGGCAAAGATAATTCTTCTATTTTTGAATACCAAACTTGAAGATTAAATCATTTATTTAATCTTTAATTTTATTTCTAATTTGTATTACTCATGTCACTATTGATAGTTATCATAATGCATGTCTAATTTGTCAATCTCAACCATCTGTTGATCTTTCAATCCTGACCTATCATTCAAATAATCAATTTTCTATAAATTGATCTATCATTCTTCATTCCAATCTCTCTCAAAATCTTATGACTATTTAGAGAAATTATCTTTAATCTTCGATGTTTTGCTAAATCACTATCATAGGCTATACTTGCACAAACTTTGAAAATCTAAGGAAAATTTTACTACAACGGTAAAATGGAGAAGGGCAATCGAGATGATACATGGAATTACATACGTATTGGGTGAGATTGTTCAGTTTATTTATATTTTGACTTTTCTTTGTTCTATGTTGCTTAGCTTAGATTGCATTAGAGTTGTTAGATTTAGGTTGCATGTTTGCTCTAATCTGCTTCTTCTAATTTTTCTAGACGTTACATTTGGTGAACCCGACGTGAAGACACCATCTTCGTGTATCCATAGACTTTTATTTCATTTTGAAGGTTTTTGTATGGAACAATGCATCTGCTTGACAAAACGCCACAATTGACATTCAGAGACGCATCGGCTTGAAGAAAAGACACAATTGACATTCTTGACCACATCTGTGAATAGAAACAATGCATCTGAAGAGGAATCATGCATCTGTCATTTTCTGAGCTACAACTGACTAATAAAATACTATGATGTATTTGACAGAGAAAATGATGCATTCGGCTAGTATATTTTTAGGTTTTAGACTTTTAATTTACAGTTTCCTTTCATGTTTTTACTTTTGCTAATCTTATATTTTCAGCATGTGACTTGAGGAGTTAACGAGTTTTTGCAGGACGATTGACGAAGACAATACTAAAAACTACTAATGAATCTTTCTGCAGAATGCATGTCGAAGACCCTAGTTAATTTTTGAAATAGATTGTTTGGTAGTGTAGCAAATCTTTCATTTGGATTAAAATTAACAAGTGTCTACTATGTTTGGTGCGGAAGCACAACTGTGTAATTACCCTCATGATTTGGTATATCGAAGTATCCTCTCCCCTTATGCATCCATGTGATCCTGGGTGTAAGAGAAATGGTTACCAACTCTAGAACTTGGGCTTGTTCTGGTGGGAAAAAGTACTCACCCCAGGATGACTTAGACTGGTAGCACCCTGAACCTGAGGGACTTCCAGCCAGTTTATAAAAGTGGATTCTTGGGGAAAGCCCAAGAATCACATGTATGGTTCTGATGAGATGGATCCAAAAGGGGACTCTTACTGCATGGTTCATGCCCTACGGACAAAATGCCCATACTAAACACCTTTTGTTTTAGAGGCCAACCGTTTTTCAATCATTGCTTGGTATAGTGCAGGGTATAGTATCATGCCCAAAGGAACTCACTACTAATCCCCTTGAGTAGAGATAGTAGTTCTTGGGAAGTCACTACCCAAGAATCTGAAGTTGGTATGCTTGAATGACGTTAATGAGTCATGGAGGGGATCCAATTCCACCATACTTCTAAGCTATCTTCTCTCAAGAAGGAAAGGTGTTTAGCACCAATCTAGCGTATATCTATGGGCTATACCAAGTATACAAACCCTTGGCTTATTGGCCTATTAGGATTGTATTTATCTGTTGTCAAATTACACCTTCTTTGAGTCCAAAATCAAATTGAAAACACTTTGTCTTATGATTGTTTTTGTTTTCCACAGCTTGATCACTAAAAATAATGTTAGTTTTATAGATCCCAATTCACTAAAAATACAACAGAGTCACAACTATTCACTAGAAAGTTGTAATTATTCTGTCAAGTCGCATTTGTTTACCTTAGAGTCGCATCCACTAGATTAGCTCCCATTTGCTCTATCAAAAATCGCATATGTCTTCAAAAACTACAATTGTGATATTCTATGATGCATCTGACAAGGTGACCCACAACTACAGTCTCAAATGATGCATTTTTTATGGTCACATAAATTTTACTGGTGTATAAGTTTAGGAAAACATCATCTGTTACAATCTAAATTGCAACTGTCATTACGAGTCTTATCTATGAGAAACTTAATTGCATTTTCCAAATTCTGACACTGAACTTTACTAGAAACATGCAACTGATTGACATAAAATCGTAACTGTGAAACATAACCACATTTGATAAATTCTGCTATGCATTTTCCAAATTATTAGAAAATAAGAATTCACAGTCACAGTCTAGTCAACACTATCATACCAGTTGTAGACATGTAAAATATACTGATTGACATTGTGCATCTGATCCTGACTACTAACATCGTTTCTTCCTGAATCATCCCTTGGTCTAACCATTTGATCAAATCCCCTTATCTGATTAAATTTATCAATTTCCTTCTCTTAATTAAATAAATCATTTTATCTAATTAAGTCACCTCTTCCCGATAATTAAATTAATCATCTAATCTAATTATCCCTATTTAATTAAATAATTAATTTTATTTGATTAAATCTCTAAAGTCTATCCATTAAATTAAATAAATTAAAACCTTGTTTGATTTAATCTAACATCATCTCTTTTAATTAAATAAATCAAAATCTTTATTTAATTAATCTCTTATCTTTATTCCTCTCTTATTTGATTTAAATAAATCCATAGATTTGAGTCAAATAGGTCACATCATCTAATCTTCTATTAAATTAATTAACCCTTGATTAATTTAATCTCTTATCCTATCCCATCCTCTAGATTTTGCAAGTTGCACATGAAAATAGATTTAATTCATTTATTAAATCTCTATTTTCCTCACAAGGCATCTTTTGGAATATTCTCCAAATTTGAATTCAAAAATTCCAAGTCAACGTGTACATCCAACAAGGCAATAACTTCATTTACATGTCCTTTTTCTTGAGCCAAGTGGAATTTTTAGCAATTTCCCTTCCCTCTTGCAAGTCATTTCAACAAATTTGAAATTCAAAAATATGCATTTATTGGCACAATTCTCAAATCTTGCACATCCTCCATCCATTCATAGATTGACAAGTGGCATCATGCTATTGGATGAATGTTAGTCCCACATTGCTCAAATTTGGACATCCATCCATCTTGGTATTCTATAAATAAAGACCTCATATCCTCATTTGATCATCCACAAATTATGCAAAGTTATTATGCTAAAATATTTAGCCATTTCCATCCATCAATCTTGAGTTCTTAGCTAGGTTTTTGTAGATTTTGGCTTGGACCTCTCATTCTTCACCATCAAAGTGGATCAATCTCCATCAACATATCAAGCTTGCATCTTAGGAATTGGGAAAGGGCCAATTTTCACATCAAATTGGCACCAATTCCCCCATGGGATCATGAGTTTGCACATTTAAATTAGGATTGAATCTATATTTCTTTGTTTCATTGTGTTCTTTGTTGTTTTCTTTCCTAATTCAAAGTTGTAAATAGATTTCATGGGGAATCCTTGTTTTAGCTTGCAATCTCTTGTTTAACTTGTTTATTCTTATTGTTTTGCAGGTACTAGGACTAGGGTTCGCACATTTGGCGCTAGAAGGAGGGCTGGATATCATTCCTTATCATTTTTTTAATAAATTTCCACATTTTTGTTCATACACAGGAAAATTCCAATGTTGGGAGCTCAACGTCGCTATATAACACCGCGGGAAACTCAAAGTTCGATGTTGGACTCGTTCTGCCAACAAAATTTGAATTATAAACTCTGCCACTTGACTGGTCGACTCGCAAGAACTTAGAAAAAAAAATACAACTCTAGGAAAAAAATGTGATGCAGTTGAGCTCACTGTCCCGACACAGAGTGACGCTGACTGGTAAGTGGCACTGTGAGGGCACCACTTAGAAATCAAACTTTGATGCAGTCACAAGTTACACCGTTGGTAGGGAGTAAAAAGTGGAAAATAACTTTTAGCACGTGCCTTTTGATTAATGATCAATTTATCTTTTGTTTTCTGCTTTTTTATCTTTGTATTTTCTAGAATCTGATTGGTTTTCTCCCTTGTAGGTTGGAAATTGAAAACAAAGGAGGAACATGATGATGATATTCCATCAAATCAAAGTGTTTTTAAACACTTTAGTGTTTGTTTAACATTTCTTCAAGGAATTATTATCATTTATTTCTTAGGACACTAATTTCCTTTGAGTTTAAAAAAGAATATTTTTCATTTCTTGCAAAGGCTAAAATGAACAATAGGATCACAAACATACTAGAGTTTGTTTATTTGGCTAAAAATTTGAACAAAATGTTTATCATTTGTCTTTTGGTGCTTAAAAAGAACTCACATTTTACTTTGTAGATTTAAAAACAAGAAGTACAACTTTTTTTTCGTGGAGGCTTACTTAAACTAAATGCATTGAAAAAAAGGACGTATGTGCTTCTCTCACGCTTTATAGCGATCTTGAGAATAAAAAGGCCTTTTTTTATGATTTTAGGTTAAGACAAAGCAATCACCTCCACACTTCGATTTGGGTTTAAAATTGAACATCTTGTGTGAGTATGGGTGGGGGCATTATTGTGTATATTTTCTCTCTTTGTTGCCAACAAGGATTGATCAAGTTACGAATATTGTTCTTTATTCACTTTTGTTTATCTTAGAGGGCCTTCCTTAAGGAAAACTACTCACCTAAGGGAAAGACTCAATCGATAACACTCTAAAGCCAAGATTATTTCCAACCGGTATATAAATGTGGATATTGGAGTAAATGCCAATATCATGTAGTTGATTCTCACAAGATGGATCCAAAAGGGTACTCTTGTCATATGGGTCAATCTCCATGAATGGAAAGTCCTTATTAAAACCCATGTTCTAGAATTTTCCAAAATCCTTTAATCTATTTGTTGGTGCAAGAACAGTCATTCTGAAGCCACCCCACACTTTTATGATCTTTTAGTAGAAATGGAAAATATTCCATGGGGGTTTCGTGGGTGTTGATGCTTGGCTACCCCATATAAGTGAGTCTAGTGGAGGGGAGTCAGTGGGGTCAAACATCTAACCATTCACTAAAGATAAGCGTAGCTGGACTTGTCCAAGTGGAAATCCAACAAATATTGTCTTTCACATCTATAGGGTTGTACTTATTCTTGGATTACAAAATGCATTGCTTGATTGAAAACATCTTGAAAACAAACACTTAACATCATCATCCAAATTTCAAACCCTTTTGGAGACAAATACAATTGACTTGATCCATATGTTATTGCTTGCCCTTGGGATTCACATCCTTAGAGGCTTCTAAACATTGGATTACATCTCGATTTGTCTACTTGAGGAAACAATAGGAAAACACTCGCCTTGAGCTTATCGAATTTCCACATAACATACTATGTGGGGTTTGAAGAAATTAAGACATTGGACATCTTAGTTTGAAAAACTTAATCAAAGAAAGTGTTTTTGGTAAAATAAAGCCATTAAGCAAAGCTAAGAAAAATGAACTTTCATGTACGTTGAAGACTCACGATTCTTGAAAATGTCCAAAGCAAAGGTCATTGGTTAGAAATCTGAAAATGTATGTCCAAATTGAATAATTCTTTGGTTATAAAGGTCTATAGAAGCATTGTATGCTCTTCAATACCTAGGTCTAGACAAATAAAGTGTCTTTTTTAGGTTTATCTTGGGATCAAAGAAAATAAAAATCTTTTCATCCATCCTTCAAACATCAAAAAAATAATCATCTCATCATCACCTTTTGGGAAAACTTGAAATCATCCTTAATACTAGGATTTTTGGAAAAATCAAAATCATCAAAATCATTGAGACTAAATCATTGAAAACATTATCAAAATCAATTTTGGCGAGGTATGTGTAGATGCATCATTTTGCATATGTTTATTCAAATTTAACAAAATCATCTTGTATACGTAGATGCATCCTTCTTCATATACTTGGCTAAACTATCATCTGGTTTTGAATAGGTGTGGGTAGATGCATCCTTCTCCCTGCACATATTCAAATCGTCATCCTTTAAATAGATCTATCCCTTAGATCATCATCCAATATCTTAGGGTATTTTTGTTCAAAATAAAAAGCAATCAAAATCTGAAACATATCTGAAAGTCCCAAAAGCCTAGTATCTCCTTCAAGATTTATCAAAATCCAAAAACATCTGCATCATTCATCCATTGCATCATCATCATATCACCTTTTGATCCTCAAGGTATCCTAAAAATTCTCCACTTTGAGGCATAAAATAAAGATCAATCCAAAGAACCAAGAGATCCATCTCTCCTATTCTCAAAAATTGATCTTTGTTTTATGGTTCAACCTAGATCTCAATACAAGAAGAGCATGGAAGCCAACAAAGAAACACCCGCTTCAAGTGATCTTAGCCAGAAAAATGTTGAAATGAATCTCGGTGAATCAAGCAATCCTTTGACCATATCATCATCACAAAATCCGCAAGAAGAAAACCAAGGAGAGGATCTTACCTTTGGAATGTCTCACGAAGAAATTACTAAAATGCTTCAAAATCGGGAAAACCATAAAATCATCAACATCATGATGAGGCTTAACCCTTCATTATACATGCTTGAACTAGCAAAACAAGGGGCCAAATTACCTTTGAATTTTGATGTAAGTACCATAGTGGAGACATATTTTCCTCCAATCTCATCCACTATCCCCATCTCATCTACACCCCCATCCCAAAACATCATGCAAAACATTTTGCAAATCATGACATCTTTTGTTCCAACCCAACCTAATGTTAATAAGGGAAATGCATTTCTCAATGCTATTCAAGCACACCCCCTTTTTAATAATCAAAACTTGGATGCAAATACCACCTTGGAACAAAACACACTCAAAAACCAATTACACAAGAATGTTCCTCTCACTTTCCATCATGATCCATCATCATCATTTTTTCATGTAACACCTCAAAATCCTCTCCTGACAAATTCACAAGAAGAGGGAGATATGTTCAGATCAGGGGGCATATTCGACACCACAACATTCTCACAAGAACTAGCACCCCTCACATTTCCACCTCTTCCACCATTGCCATTATCATCCACACCACTCCTTGGTTTAGGGCTTCCCCCTCTACCAAGTATCAATCAAACCAATATCGCAAATATCAATCAAAGCATTATGACAAACACTCAATTTTTTTTGTCAAAATCACAAGAATAGATGACAAATGCACAAGTAATTGCAACATCATCAAACACCCCCCTAACATTGCAAAGCATGGTCTCTCAAGGACCAATCACATCAACAACACCACTTATCACTCAAACCACCACATCAAACCAATAAAACATGGCATTGCAAGTTGCTTTTCAAAGGGGATTCCAACAAGTGAAAAAGCAAAAATCCATACACCTAGCTACTCAACAAGCCTTACAAGCACAACAAGCCACCCAAGCTGCTCAAGCATTGCAAGCACACAAGACTACTCAAGCACAAGCTCTATTACAACAACAAGCAGTACAAGCACAAGCCCAAGCACAAGCAATGCAAGCACAAGCTTAGGAAAATGCCCAATATCAAGCACAACATGCACAAGCACAAGAAAAAATTCTTGCACAAAGACAAGCAGCGCAATTACAAGCATATCAGTAAGAAATTAAGCAATATCAAGAGCAACAAGAAGCAACCAAATTAGCAGCCCAACAACAAGCATTGTTGGAATAGCAACAAGCACAACAACAAGTGTTGTTGGAACAAGAACAAGCATAACAACAAGCACAAATCTTAGTGTAGCAACAATAAGATCAACAATAGGCATTGTTCATACAAAAGCAGGTGGAAGCCTGCCTAACCTGGTAGAACATATAGATACCATCAAACAACACACTGACCAACCCATCCATCCAACCCATAATTGAAACACCCCAAAACACTTTTATCCTACCCCCTAATCAGTAAAATGATGTGATGACACAAATTAGGTTTCTCTCACAACAAGTGCTTGACCTTCAATCAGGGCAAACAACAAAGACACCAAGCAACTTGTGTTCCTATCCATTTGATAGGAGCCTAGTAATGAAACCATTCTGCAAGGGATTTGAGATCCCCAAATTTGAAAAATATTGAGGGACAAGAAACCCTGAAGATCACATTAGGGAATTCCAGGTTCATTGAATGGAAGTTGCATATGACGATACTTATTTGATGCGGCTATTTCCTAGAAGTTTGGTAGTCCATGCTATGGAATGGTTCTCTCACTTACCCTTAGGCATTAGAACATTTCAAGAAATCATAAACACATTCATTAAGAACTATGCATGTAACATTGAAATGGATGTTAGTCTAGAAGAACTCTCAGCTCTAAAACAGGGTAAGGGTGAATCATTTGCTTCATTCTTACAATGATGGCGATCCAAGGCCAATCAAAGCAAGTGGACCATGCCCAAAGAACAACAAGTTTTCACCATCATAGCCAACCTTGATGGCCTCTTGGCATTTCATCTCAAGGTTCAAGGCATCACCACATATGGTTAGTTGATCCCCAAGGTGCTCATGAGCATTGAAAGAGCCCTTATGAATCAACCAGCATGATCAAATTCATACCCTGACCAATAAAACAACCACCCACCATCCAATTACAATGATAAACCTTGCACATGGGAAAGGAACAAAAACATTAATAATGATGGTGTTGTCGATGCCAAGGTGGTCATTAGTTCCCCTCACCAACAAACACCCACACCACAAATCCAAATCCAACACCAAAACAATCATCACACAACACACTAGCCAAACAACAATTCAACAATTCTTGAAGAACTGTTGGCCTCATCCACTCTCCCCGCAAATCTTGATGCAAAGCAATTCCAGGCTATGGTTGGAAATATAATTATGCCTAATCTTTTTACATTCTCTAACAAATATTTCCCTGATCAACCATCTCACAACCATGCACTTCACTTGAAATCCATAGTACATAAGAGAAAAATCAAAAGGGTCTTGGTGGATGGAGGTGCGGGCTTGAGCATATGTTCCCTAAGTCTCATCAAGCAATTGAAAATGTTAGAGGATTCCATCGAAAAAGGAAAGGGTATCACGATAAGAGCATATGACGATCAAGAAAGAGTATCTTAGGGCACAATCAAACTCCCTATTCAAGTAGGGCCTACCATCATGGAAACCACTTATCAAGTCTTGGACCTTGACTTTCCATACAATATCTTCCTGGGATGTCCATGGATCCATGTGATGAAGGGGGTAGCAAACTTTTCACCAATGTGTTAAATTTACACATAACAGACAAGAAGTTACCATCCATGGAGATCCTGAACCCTTCTCCTATTGCAAAAATCTTGAAGCAAAGTATTACAAAATCCCCCAAGTACCAAAAAATGATGAGGGTCCATCCACACCATGCATTGATCCTACCACTCTCGCATCCACTTCTGCGACAGAGACACCTGCTACTCCTGCCATTCCCACCATCTCTAACATCAAGCTTATCATCCATGATAACAGCTATGAAAACTACAAGCTCCCTAATAATGCTTTTGTGGTAGGAGAGTTACCACAATCTCCTAGATTACGGGGACGCCCGCAAACAAATGAAGCTTCCACATCCCAAACGTCTCCTACAGACTACCCCGAATTTACAAGATGGGGAGATCTTAGCTAGGAGGTTATTGAAGCAGATCCATCGCACATGCTATATCAAGAGGAGAGACCAATTCCTGATTTACCAATAGATGATAGAAGCAAAGGCCTACAAATGATGCTCGCAATTGGCTACGATAGAAATCAAAGACTAGGACAAAACAACAATGGGCTTATAATACCTATCATGCCAGAGATGCGACCAATAAAAAATATTGGCCTTGGATGTACCCCTTCGAGTATAACCATATGAGACCGAAGTCCTCTAGTTAGAACAGTTAACAATCCTCCTCAGCCAACCCCAGCAGAATTATGTCTACCAGTATCGATAGGTCATGTCATAGATAACTTTACATTTGATATAACTGACATCTGTAGTAGTAGTGATGATGAGGATCACTTGACTAATGTACCTAGGTTATTTAAGGATACCACCCTCTACATGATTAGCACCCTATCTTTCAAATCCAACCATCAAAATCATGACATTCATCTAGTCTATCCCCAACTCATCGACTATGACCAATGAGGACCACCAGTTCTTGATTTGTGGGATAACATTCTAGATGGGGATTAAAAGGCAAGGTTCATTATAGAACTAGATACGCTTGGTTATTATGGGGAAATGATTGAATCCTTCAGTCACAAAAGTGAGAAATTAAGAATGATATCCAAGTCCCTAAGTGAAAACCACACTATGGCACTCTCTAACAAGAAAAAAGTAAAAATAAAGGACACATCCAATGGTGAAAACCTCTATGAGGCACCCAAGGATGGGGGATTCAATCTTCCTTTAAGAGCCATTCATCAGAAAAGTCAATAGTCTTGGCCAAGAAATGCAATCTAGTCAACCTAGGAATAGAGGAGACCCCACATATCACATTCTATGTGGAATCACTACTATTAGAAGAGCAAGAGCTCCTAGTGGCATTCCTAAGGGAAAGACAGATAAACTTTGCATGGAGTTATGCTGACATGCCAGGGCTTGATCCAGAGACTATGGTTCACCACTTAGCAATGTATCCAGAAGCCAAACCTATTAAACCAAAGCTTCGAAAGATGCATCCTCAGATCACCCTATTAGTCAAAATGGAGCTAAAAAAGCTATTAGATGTGTGATTCATCCAACCAATAGATTATCCAGAATGGGTGTCAAATTTGGTACCTATTTCAAAACTCGATGGGAACATCAGAATCCATACAGACTTCAGAGAATTGAATAAGGCATATCCAAAAGATGACTTCCCGCTTCCCAACATCGACATGATAGTAGACATGATAGGGGGACATGACATATTGTCACTAATGGATGGATTCTCAAGATATAATCAGATCATGATAGCTAAAGAGGACCAACATAAAACAACTTTCACTTGTCTATAGGGGACCTACTGCTGGAACATGATGCCATTTGGCTTAAAGAACGTAGGGGAGACATATCAAAGGGCCATGACATTGATATTCCATGACATGATCCATAAGATAGTTGAAGACTATGTTGACGACATTCTAGCCAAGTCCAGAAAGAGAAAAGATTACATAGCAACCCTTAGTTCCATCTTTGATAGGCTGGAGGAGTACAAGGTTAGACTAAACCCAAAGAAGTGCATCTTTAGTGTACAATCAGGAAAGCTCCTAGGATATATAGTGTCAATGAGGGGTATCGAGGTAGATCCAAAAAAGGTAAAAGCAATCCTTGAGATGGAGGCACCAAAAACATTAAAGCAACTAAGAGGTCTCCAAGGAAGACTCCAATCCATTAGAAGATTCATAGCACAACTGGCAGACAAATAGAACCCATAGTCTCACCTACTCCACAAGGGAGTAGCATACAAATGGGATACCTAGTGTGAAGAGGAATTCAACAAAATCAAGGAATACCTACTGACACCACCAGTCATAATACCACCAATCCCAAGAAAACCATTGATTCTCTATGTATCAACAACAATAGCAGCCCTTGGAGCTCTCTTAGCTTAGCATGATGAAAATGGAACAGAAAGGGCTATCTACTATATTAGTAGAATAATGGTTGGGCATGAGATAAACTACTCATTCATATAAAAAGCATGCTTAGCAGTAGTGTTTGCATCACAAAAATTTAGACATTACATGTTGGCACACAAGATAAAGCTCATTGCCAAAATCGGCCCTCTCAAATATTTATTATCAAAGGAAGTGCTCACAGGAAGAATGGAAAAATAGGTGATGATATTATTAGAATATGACATCGAATATGTGGAGAGGAAAGAAATCAAGGGCCAATTCATCACAGACCAACTAGTAGAAGCGCCAATCTATTCCAAGAACCCTCTTGTCTCAGAGTTTCTAGATGAATCCATTTTCAATCTCGACGTAGCTAACCACTGGAAATTGTACTTCAATGGCTCATACACACAACATGGATCAGGAGATGGTGGCTTCTTCATCATCCCACAAGGGGATTGCATACCAAGGTCATACAAATTGGCATTTCCCTGCACCAATAACATTGTGGAATACGAGCCTTTGACCATAGGTCTCAGAATAGCAGTGCAGTGGAACATCATAGCTCTCAAAGTGTACAGAGACTCCCAATTGATCATAATTCAGGTGAACGATGAATACCAGACCAAGGATGACAAGCTCACTCCATACAAGAAATTGGTGGAGACTCTCAAAGAATCCTTAATCAAAAGTACATTTGACCAGATACCTAGAGCCAACAATAGAGCAGTAGATGCCATGGCAACAATTGGGTCCCTACTGGACATCCCCAACAATGCTCCAAAATATGAATTCTTGATAGAGTAGCTTTGTGTGCCCACATTCGAGGTACCAGAATTAGAATTCATGTGTGAAATCATTGGTCCTGGTGATCCTTGGTACCATGACATTTACACATACCTTCGAATAGGAGTCATACCCACCGACCTACCCTCAAACCTAAAATGAACCTTTGCTAAAAAGGCATCTAGATTTTTCATCCAAGGTGATACCTTATATCGTAGAAGCATAGAAGGAACCCTACTATGCTTCCTAAATGCTAAGGAGGCATTAACTACTCTAATTGAAGTACACAACGGTATTTGTGGGTCACAGTCGAGTGGAATGAGCATAGACAAGAAACTACTAAGGATGGGGTATTATTGGTCCACAATGGAATGAGAAGCACATGACTATGCCAAAAGGTGTCTACAATGTTAGCAGCATGGGGACCTCATCCATTATCCAGATCAAGAGCTTCATCCTATCATCACACCATGGCCCTTTTCACAGTGGGGACTTGATCTCATTGGAAAAATCATGCCTACTTCATCTAATGGCCAAAAATTCATCATAACCTCCATGGAGTACTTTACTAAGTGAGTGGAGGCCATACCCGTGACATACATAACTCGGAAGTAGATTTCTAAGTTCATCCTGAACTATCTCATTTGCCACTATGGTGTTCCACAAGCCATTATCTCAGATAATGGAATACCATTCAAAAATTAGGAGGTTCGTGACTTATGCAAAAAATTCAAAATCTAGCATCACTTCTCTACCCCATATTATTACCAAGGCAATGGACAAGCATAAGCTACAAACAAAACCATTCTAAAAATCCTCAAGAAAATAGTCAATGACGTAGGTCATGACTAGCATTTGTAGCTTAATCCCGCCCTTTGGGCCTATTGAACCAACATCCTCACACCCACTAGCACCACCCCCTTCTCCTTGGTCTATGGATCAAAAGTGTTACTCCCAATTGAGATCGAGCTCCCATCCCTCAGGATATCACTACCAAACCTCATCACAGATGAAGAATACTAGGTATCAAGACTAAATGAGCTAGAACTACTAGATGAGAGACGTATAGATGCTTTAAACCATTTGCAAGTATATTATAATAGACTCAAAAGGAGCTACAATAAGAAAATCAAAAGTAGGACATTTGAAGTCAGAGAATTGTTCTTAAAACAAAATCAAAGAATGTCCCAAATCCAAATAGCAAAGGAAAGTTTGAGCCCAATTGGCTGGGACCATTCGTCATTATAGCAAGTTACAAATCAAGGGCATATTAGCTATCAACACACGAAGGGGAACCTCTGCAAGAGCCCATGAATAGCTCTCATCTCAAAAGGTTTTATGCCTAAATCTTTCAGGGTATAGAACCAAAAAATCCAAAAAAATTAGAAAATGTCCTAAAAAATGATTACTTCGGCAAAAACCTGGCAAACAGGCTTCTTGGTGACAACCAAAAAATCAAAAAAGGAAAAAATCCAAAAAAATTAAAAAAGGATCAAAAAATAGTAAAGAGAAAGAATCATCCTCTAGTGAAAACCACTTTGGTGGCACTTTGGACAAGAACCTTGGTGAAAACTTGGAAAACATGTGCCTTGTGTAAATAAGCACTTTCCATGCATCGAGATCTTTATGGCTTGTTCTGCATCATCCATCCATTTCACTTCTATCATCCATCACATTCAGGTCCCCATCCATCACTCATCCACTCACATCCACATCATAGCTTGGTCTTATCTTCATATCATGATCCCTCCTAGTACTACTTGGCCCATCCTTAAGGTCAGTTTGTCCTACCTTATCGAAGTAGTCTATTGTAAGGGTATTTGTAGGATCATCATGGAAAAAATAGGCCCTTAAGTGGCAAAAAATTCAAAAAAATCAGTGTTAGGCAACTTGACGTAAAAATTTGAATAAGTTATCAATATTATTTCAAAAATATGTAAGAATAGAATCTGTAGAAAATTTAATTTAGTTTCTAAACTACTAGGTTTATTTAAAATTAAAAAATCTATTTGGTAAAATTTGAAATTTCAATGCGAGTACTTAAATTTCGGGAAAAATAAGAAGTAGGTGTCTCTGACCACCTAACCATAATAAAATGATAATATTTTTTATAATATTTTATATATAAGTAGAGGACTCATGTGTAGATGTGATGCATATTTTTGTAATTTTTTCTAAGTAAATAATTAATTATGAATTTTTTATTACAACTTAAAAATATATAAAGCATATGTCGACCACCTTAACTTGGTCAAAACTTCATGAAATTTAATTTTTATTTTTAATCCTATAGTATGTCAAACATAGAATGTGACACATATTTTGGATTTAAAAAATGTGATACCATTTGAAAGTTATAGATGTTTTTGAATCAGCCTATCGATCAAGACTTTAGTCATAATTCTAATAGAAAATAAATAATAATTACTAATTAAATTCAAATTAAAGAATAATTTATATTGGTGGAAAGCTGAGAATCTCCTCTAAAAACCTTTTTTGTTTCATCAATTTTGGGTAAAAAAAGTCGTCACCACATACCCTACAAATACCCATAATATTGCCACTTTTTGGCCCCTCATGATCCGCACATACATAACACACTGGGGGGTTCTTATTAGATCGGATTCATGTATGATCTTAAATTCCTCAAATCAGAAACTCCAAAAACATCAAAAATCAAAAAATCCAAAAACATTCAAAACATATCAAAATCCCAAAAAATAGGTCAAAAAGTTAGTCAAAAAGCCAAAAACAAAGTCGTCTTGTCAAACTACATCATCTCTGAGCTTGAACGTAGGCAAGGTTGATCTTTGATCATCCCCTGAGACACTTAGGTCAGTCCTACAAAAATCTATCATAATAAACTAACATTTCATCATGTATATCTTCATTTGTAAATTGGTCAAGTCGTCAGTTGAACTACGTGGTCTCTGCATGTATAACATAGAAGGCTAATCTATTGATCAGCCCCTGAGGCCCCTAGGATAGGTCTTTAGGTTAGTCTCTTGGTCAAAATCTCAAAAAATCCCAAAACATTAGAAAATTTGAAAGTCAAAACATTTAAAATTCTTGAAAAATACCAAAAAAAACCTCAAAACATTGCAAAACTCCAAAAACATCAAAATATTTGAAAAAATCCATCTGTCTCATCTCACTTGCACCTACAATAAACACCAGTCATAATAAACTGATCATCATCCTCAACCTTTGGTGAAATAGTTAGAAACAAGTCTGGCAGATTAAAAGTAAAACTCAAAAACATCTTAGGTCTAAGTCAGTGTACTGGAAAGTTGGTCATCTCTTGGTATTGGTAACTCATCATCCAAAATCAGTCTCATATCAATCATCTCTTAGAATGCTTTGGATAAAAAAAATGGCATGCCACCATCCACTAACATGTCCTAGGATGAATCCTTCCTACAATGGGCATTATCTTTTGGCAATAAGTTTCAGTTCTTATCCTTAGAAAACACATCCTTTTCCCATTAGTGGTATTGAAGAGCATCATTTTGTTGTATACTTTGTCTTTGTCCTTTGACTTATCTTATTGCGCTCAGTCCAAAGACCTCTCGATGATATCCGAACGAAGGATTTAGAGAGATGGGAATGGGGCAATGATCATGATCTTTTTGTTTGCTATGCTTGTTGGGCGTTCTTGTAATATAACCTTGGTGAATACTTGTTTTGTTAGGTATGTACAGAGGAGGTTTTGGACAACTTGTTGACTATTGCATTGAAAGGGTCACCTTTCCATGTTTTGGTCCAAGGTGTTTTGAAACTTCTAAAGTCCATCCTAGCAAGGTTTCTGTATGTCAGGTGTGAACAAGGATACTCCTATATGGTTTTCAAGTCAAAGTCCATCACACTAGGTACCATGCCATCCCAGTCTTCTATACCTCGATGCATCATACCACGTCTGTTATCAAACATAAGGAAATCAGCCCTTTGAAAATCTAAATTCCTCAGTAAGTAATCATCATCATCATTTGTGTTTGCATCATCTTGTGTCTTGTTGAAATGACTAATTCTTTTTCATTACCATATTACATCACCAAATCATATAGGAAACATATGCATTGCATTTCCATCATCATATAAACATGTCATTATAAGAATTCATTATAGATAAGCACATTCATTTTACATTCCATCCATTTCTTACACATAACTCATCATAACATTTGTATAAGCATTTTGTAACCATTTCACACTATCATATATTGCATAAATCATAAACAATAGGTACATAAGCATTATAAGATAATCCATCACATACATAATAGCAGAACATCATAAAGTCTTCCCATGCATTAAGTCCTTTTTTTGCATAAAACATTCTCGTATCATTGCATATAGTATTAAATACATCACATACATTACATCATCATTTAATATGCTTAGAATAATAACATTTGTTATTCTAAACATCTTACAAAAAACCATCTCATTTGCATTACATAAAACCATCCCATTGGCATCATATCATGACCATTGCATTACGTCATTCATGCCATCTCAAAAATAGCGTCTCATTCATTGCATAATATAAGCATAATTCATTACATCACATTCAAAATGTACATCTACCCATAATTTGTTCATATATAAGCACGATTCACATAACATTTCACATATATGCCATATCATTTTGCATATTTACATAAGAATGAGTCACATATCATTTCACATATACACCATAGATCATATCAATTTGTATATGCATATCACATATCACATCATCATCATATAGAAAGCATCATTGAACATTACATTTGCATATCATAGGTCAACATAATATAGATCTGTTAGTCATAATAATAATGCATACATCATCGAAAATAAATACATCCATAAAAGCATCATTGCATAGCATATAGAAATAAAACATCCATGCATAAATAATAATAAAAGAGTACACATCACATCACATCAAAATCATCATTAGCTCATATATATATATATATATCATTAATAACACAACCATCATAGTACAATAATAAATCAGATCACTGTACATGTATGTCAATCGGTACAAAAAAATACCCATCGGGCTATCAAAAATGAGCCCTTAAGGAACAAAAAGTATCAAATCATCCTGATCAAGCTCTGTCCCTATGGATGCTACCCTCACCCCTGTCACCATGACCCTCTGCTGGTCTATGGCTAGCCTGCTCTAAATACTCTAGGACTTGCTCTGCTTTGGGTACGACCTCATGATAGTTCCCCCGGTAGTACTCAGCGTCTTGAATGACATCCATGTAGGATCGAACTGACACTGTACCCTGGGAGGAGGAGGCTATCATACTCTCTATCTATTGTCTCCAGCCTAGCTCAGTGGCTACCTATAGCTCTGTAGCCTATCTCTGTTGTATGTCCTAATCCCTCTTGGCCCTGAGCTGCTCTCTCTTGACCCTCACCTGATCTCTCTTAGCTATCATGACATGGACCTAGGCTTGTAGCTATGCAATCAAAGTATCTCATGCATTTGCCTATCCCACTGGTTGCTCTTGTGGCCACACCTGAGGTTGATCCTTGCCTCATGGTGGATCCTACTACTAGTCTTGCATATGCACATCTCCCTACCTCAGCTAGATTGGAGGCACAATTGGTTGATCCTGTTGAATGTTAGCTCTCCATCCCCATCCTCCTCCTTTTCCTCTGACTCTCTACGGATCTAGAACTACACCTGGGATCGTCAACCGAAGTGGAGGCTAGAACCAATCTCTGTAGGACTAGGTAGTGCCTAGATCTGTGAACCCCTGATCATAAGCCAATGGCTAGGCTACCAGTTTTCTGAAGCTATCCACTGCCTCTGACGTAGGAATGTACCACCCCCATGAAACTTATGTCATGGAGTGGGCCAAGAAAGCCACATAATCATCATCTGGCCGATCTTGCGGCTCTCTGAACTGGCGTTGTATGCACCCAAGTAGGTATCGCTCAATCATAGTATGCTCTTGCCCTTGCATATAATGGTCTTGGTGGTAGAAGAACATCTAATCAGCATCATCAGCCGATCTGAGCCGACCAAGGTAGGGTCGCCAGGTAAAAACCTGCATCTCATCCAAAACTCTCCTCTAGTAGGAGATCATGTGATCGCCGATGTGTGTGAAGGACACACCGCCTCTGTATCACCACACAAGCGGATCATTTGGCACCATCAAAACTGAAACAACGTGTGACCGCAAGATGACAATGTGTTCCTACACCTAGACGTGAAGAAGAGTCACCCCTATTCTGAGTGCTCTGCCATCCATATAGACATACTCATGGAGGTCCCTATACAGTGAAGCTAGAAGAATAGGCCCCCAAGAAAAATGAACTGGCCTGTCTTGAACCATCCACTCCTAGTAGTAGCCCTAGCTAGGATTGAAATATCACCCTCGTCGATCAGAGGCAACGAGACCCAAAATGATGGTTGCAATCACCCAGTAGTAGGGAGGTGCTAGGATCTTGTGCCACTCGAGCTCTATCTACCCCTCGCAAAACACAATCTCGTCTATGGTGAGGACTCTAAAGTAGGCCTTCTGCCCCTTTTCCATGTCAAAAATCACTCGATGATCGTGAATTGGCAATCGTAAAATGCACCAAACGTCCTCTAGGGTGACAGTGTCCTCATCAGTGGGAAGGTGGAATGAAGAAGTCTCATTGTGCCATCTCTCAGCCAGTGCTAAAAGCATCCCTAAGTGAGTGTGCATAGGCGCTGCGTAAGCAATATACCACAACCCCGCAATCCAGAGTCGATCCTGGTCCCTATCGCTCAAGTCCCACAAGTAACCGGTTAGGTCCCGCGACCTATGCTCTTAGGAGTAGAGCTCCCTCACCACGTCCTGCACCAAGGAAGATCACCATGTTAAAATTTTTGAAAAATTCTTTGTCGCATGTCCAAAAAACTTCTACAGTGGTGCAACTCGTGATGGAGTTGTAGTTTGATTTCTAATCAAACTTTGACACTAGGCCCTAAAACTACAAAATTGCACTGTCGCGATGCACTTTTTCATTCAGTGGCACTCTTTGGGAAAAATTAGGGTCATTGCGTCACACTTTGCAAATCCACCCGCTGGGCCTGAGCTCAATGTCAGAGTTTTTAAACTCCAAACTGCACCACTGCAATGCAATATTACACTTCACGACATAGTTTGATTCCTGAGCAGTGCCATATAGTGCCGCTATAGGTAGACTAACTCTTTAAAGCATTAAATGACACAATAAATGAAAAAATGAAGCTAAGGTAAGGACCACTTACCCGTGCCCTGATGCCAATGGCTACTGGTATGTCCGAACTTGATCAGAAATGTGTAGGGGAAGTTGTCTTTGCGCCATATCGTCAGGAGGTTTGAGCTCAAATCGTGAGGTTACTATTGGAAGTGTTTTAAAGTGACTTGAAAGTGACCTTTCAGGCCCCTTTTAAGCCTAAAACTTAGGGTTTTTTCACCCTGATTAGCTGTTCTGCTAGGGTTTTGGACCCCTGAAACTATTTTCATCTAGTTGAAGCTTGGTTTTCATTATTTTATTGCATTTATACATGCCTTTAGCCTCTTGAAGCCCTTTCAGACCTATTAGGTACTTTGTCCTCTTTTTTTGCGAGATCACCCAAAAATTAAAATTTTTGTCCAATCTCTCAAGGGGGGCAATATAATGGCATGTTTTCTCTTACCATGCAACAGTGGGACAAGTTTTAATAAAAAAAAAATTGGCTTTGATTGAGATCATTTATTCTTTAAACCAACGCAACAAGTGCATTGCTTCAAAGAGGGGAAAAATGTAGACACGTAAAATATACCAATTGACATTGTGCATCTAATCCCGACTACTAACATCATTTCTTCTTGAATCATCCCTCGGCCTAACCATTTAATCAAATCCCCTTATCTGATTAAATTCATCAATTTCCTTCTCTTAATTAAATAAATCATTTTATCTAATTAAGTCACCTCTTCTGAATAATTAAATTAATCATCTAATCTAATTATCCCTATTTAATTAAATAATTAATTTTATTTGATTAAATCTCTAAAGTCTATCCATTAAATTAAATAAATTAAAATGTTGTTTGATTTAATCTAACATCATCTTTTTTAATTAAATAAATCAAAATCTTTACTTAATTAATCTCTTATCTTTATTCCTATCTTATTTGATTTAAATAAATCCATAGATTTGAGTCAAATAGGTCACATCATCCAATCTCCTATTAAATTAATTAACCCTTGATTAATTTAATCTCTTATCCTATCGCATCCTCTAGATTTTGCAAGTTGCACATGAAAATATATTTAATTCTTTTATTAAATCTCTATTTTCCTCACAAGTCATCTTTTGGAATATTATCCAAATATGAATTCAAAAATTCCAAGTCAACATGTACATCCAACAAGGTAATAAGTTCATCTTACATGTCCTTTGTCTTGAGCCAAGTGGAATTTATTGCAATTTCCCTTCCCTCTTGCAAGTCATTTCAACAAATTTGAAATTCAAAAATATGCATTTATTGGCACAATTCTCAAATCTTGCACATCTTCTATCCATTCATAGATTGACAAGTGGCATCATGCCATTGGATGAATGTTAGTCCCACATTGCTCAAATTTGGATATCCATCCATCTTGGTATTCTATAAATAAAAAGCTCATATCCCCATTTGATCATCCACAACTTATGTAGAGTTATTATACTAAAATATTTAGCCATTTCCATCCATCAATCTTGAGTTCTCAGCTAGGTCTTTGCAGATTTTGGCTTGGATCTCTCATTCTTCACCATCAAAGTGGATCAATCTCCATCAACATATCAAGCTTGCATCTTAGGAATTGGGAAAGGGCAAATTTTCACATCAAATTGGTACCAATTCCCCCATGGGATCATAAGTTTGCACATTTAAATTAGGATTGAATCTTTATTTGTTTTTTTCTTTCTTAATTCAAAGTTGTAAATGGATTTCATGGGGAATCCTTGTTTTAGCTTGCAATCTCTTGTTTAACTTGATTATTCTTGTTGTTTTGCAGGTACTAGGACTAGGGTTCACACACCAGTCTTTGATCTGTCTTACTTGTCCATGGACAGAAACCTACAACGATTTGCTCAATTTTTGCATCCTTTAGGTATCATTTAGTCATTACCATAGTTGTCCTAATTCTGAGTTTTAATTTCATCTTTGATTACATTTTACCTTTAGTTTTAAACTTCTAGGAAGGTTAGTTTTACAAACTTTAGGATAGGTCCACCATCTACACTCTAGAAAAATAATAGCATCAACGAAATCTATCATTGAACCCAATCCTATCATCTTATCCTTTGTCCTACAAACAGTCCTCCTAGATCATTAGTCTAGTTAGGAAATTCAACTTGTCTTTGATCCTCATTCTACATTAGTTCCTTGAGTTAGCTAAATTGACACCTTGGTTAGACTTTAGGTAGTTGGTCCCCCTATCTCAGGTTTATAGAATTGATTACCTTAGAATCTTGCTTAGACTTTGTATATTTAGATATTGTCATTTTAGACTAGTATCATCTTAGAACATTCCTTATTTTGCATTCAGAAAATGCCAAAAACATAGACTATTGTCATATTATCCATAGACGTAGTTTTGCATTCCCTGCATATTGAGCTTATCTTACATGGTTGAAACTAGGTCTAAGAAAAGAGAGAGAAAAGATGTCAAACCCAAATGAATTCATCAATCCATTCTCCAAAAGACCCCACATGAATTTATTAGACAAATTCACCACTAGAAACAATAAAGGACATATTACAGTAGAGGACATAGAGGCTGCGGCATAGGACCCTGAGTTTGCCTCTTTTTTAGATGAGTACCTAGCAAATGATCATCAATGATACTTAGCCAAATTGCTAGCTGAAGGTGCTACCTTACCTACAGGATTTGATATTAGCACCTTACAACCTCAACCTACACAAGGGACTAATACAACAAACACCAGTACTACTATACCTCAAGTAAATACAACCATACCCTCTAGCATACCTACATAGAGTACAACGGTCCATACGTCTCCATTTGGTATGTCTGGCATGACATCAAGATTTAGTTTGACTATAGGAGCATCATCATCCACTCCCTTCAGTCCTCTTGTTGGGAGTAAAAGATCTAAAACATCGGCTTCTATAGCAAATGTTAGTGTCACGAGTACCATACCATAGTCCACAACCATACCTAGTGTTCATTGCACAGGTACCATACCTCAGTCAACTGCCATACCTAGTGTTCAAACCACTGGTACTATACCACAAATTATGCAAACAAGAGGCATTCCCTCATTCCAATATGGCAATCAAAATCCATCTTCCCAGATCGGTAGTCAAAACAAATTCACACAGATTCCAAATCAGAATTCATTCTCACAGATGGGTAATCAGAACCCATTCTCCCAAATTCCAAGTCAACACCAATTTACACAGATTTTGAATCAGAATCCCTTCTCCTAGCACAATACTTAGAATTTGTTCACATAGATCCCGAGTCAAAACCAATTTATGCAAATTCTAGACCAGAACACATTTACCAACATTGTGAATCCAAAACCACCTTAAATACCAACGTTCAATCGAAACCCATCACGAGACCTTGGATTTCAAAATACATACACAAATCTGCATAATCCACCCAACACATCATTGACCCAGGTTGATGTCTTGCAAACAAAAATGCATGTAGTACAAACACAAATGGACAACATGGCAGTGTCAACTAAGAAATCCTTTTCAACAAAGGAAATATGCCCATTTCCCTTTGATAGATCATTGTACATGACCCCTTTCCCTCATGGGTATGTCATACCGAATCTCCCTAAGTACAATGGAAAACAGAATCCAATAGAAAATATAAGGGAATTTTCTACCATATGCATAGATGTTGCTTATGACCCCACGTATCTTATGAGACTATTTCCAAGAAGTCTTGTAGGGATTGCACTAGATTTGTTTTTAGGTCTAGACTATGGCATAAAATCTTGGGGTGAATTGGCTGAGAAGTTTGTTGAGCAATTCTCCTTCAACATAGACCATGAGATAAATATAGCAACCTTGTGTCACATAACAGAAGATGAAGGTGAAACATTTATCACTTTCTTCTAGAGATGGAGGACTATAGCTAGCTAGTGTCCTATTGAGATACCTAAAAAACAAAAAGTTACTATGTTCCAGGAAAACCTTCATGCAAAACTAAGGAGTAACTTAAGGGTTCATTGTTTTACATCTTTTTCGAAGCTAGTGGAAAAAGGGGTTATCATAGAAAAGGATCTCATTGAGAAAAGTGAACTTAAGACATCAACATCCAATAGAAATCTGATTGTGCAAAACACCCCCAATAATAGAAACATATTTTGGTCTCACAACAAAAATGTCACCAATGATGGGGTAGTTGATGCTAAAACTATACAAGTAGGACCAATCATTACATTAAAAGGACCTAACACTTATGCCAACATGCTTAATGTTGTCAATCAACCTCCCAACATGGTCCAAAATACTCAACATTCACAACAACAAAGGAGGTTTCAAAAATGTGAGTTCACTCCCTTAGAGGAACCCATTGAGTTTGTATTCAAGCAACTATTACAACATAATCTTATACAGCTGCAAGAGCCAAGACAATATAATCCAGGATAATTTAAACCAGTTTGGTGGGATGACAATGCCTTTTGTGATCATCATAGAACTAAGGGACATAACCTACAAAATTGTTGCCAATTGAAGAATATCATACAGGATCTTGTTGAAAGGAGAATAATTGAATTTAGTGGATAGAAACCAAAATCATCAAACACTGATCATCAAGTCTTTTCTGATCCACTACATGACCATGGGAAGGGAACTGTTCCTAGTTTGAGTACTAAGACCAATATTTCAGCCAACTATGTGAGTATCAAGAATTATTATAATAGTGGAAAAACCATTCATCACCTTCGCACCACCGATGAGAATATCAATACCATTACTATCAATACAAATCCCAAGTGCGTAGTCAACACTCATCATAGTAAGATAACTATCCAAGGCCCTCCATTGCAGCAAATACAATAGCCTTCCAAGTCACAATATAACCTACTTGACCAGTTGGGGAAGACCCCAACCCAAATCTCAATTTTGGAGCTGTTGCGGATCTCTCTTGAGCATCGATCCATTTTAGATAAGGCTTTACAGAACACCACGGTCCCCAATGATCTTGATGTCAATCGCTTCTAGGAAATGGTGGGCTACTTGACCAATAATCATCATGCCACATTTTCTGAACAAGACTACGCAACTAAAAAGACAAGCCATAACCACCCTTTACATCTTGAAGTCCTTGTTGATGACACCAAAGTTAGACAAGTTTTGGTAGATGGAGGAGCAGTGTTAAATATGTGCACTTTAAAATTGATTAAGGCCTTAGGTTTCTCAGAAGCATGCATAGACACAACCAAAATTATTGTCATTAAAGCTTATGATGATGAAGAACAAAAATAAAAGGGGGTGGTGACACTTCCTATCAGAATTGGTCCTGTAGTAATGGAGACAAAATTCCAGGTCTTGGATCTCACCCTTCCTTATAACCTTCTGCTAGGAAGATCATGGATTCATTTCATGAAGGCGGTCCCTTCCACATATCATCAATGTCTCAAATTCCCTTACAACGGCACTAAAATAACTATAGATGTTGACCTAGACCCATTCCAATATTGCACCAATCTAAAAGAGATCCCCCAATGCCAAGTGTTAGTAAACCAAGATGCTTCATCATCCAATCCATCTCCCTATGTTGATCCATCTACACTCACTCGAACATCTATATCACCCTCAATTCCTACCACTCCTAAGGTTGAGATCCAAGACAAGGGATATGGAGAGTTACATGAAGACATCTTATTGTGTTAGCCATCTGATTCCTCCTAAGTCACATGGTTTACCTACATCAGATAGGAGACAATCTATGGTTACTATACATGTTCCTCCCACAACAACTTTCACTAAATGGGGAAAATTAAGCAAAGAGGTCGTAAATACAGAGGATGTCACCTCCTGGTTGTATAGAGAAGATGATGAAGAACCTCTCTCACTTGCTCACATTCCTACAAATCTATATGGAAAAGGTTTCACAATTATGCAAAGCAAGGGATATAATGGGCATAGTGGTTTAGGCTTAAATCAAGATGGGAGGATTGAACCAATTTTTGCTTCTCAGTGGCCAAAAGGTGTAGGGCTTGGGTTTCAATAGATTTAGATTGGCGATCCTAGTACCACATCACCCTTAATTAAGGAAGTAAGTGCCTCAGAAGATATTAAGACACCACACAAACCATCAGACCAATATCACTATGACTCCCCTGACTCCAACGACTATGAGTGGGATTCCCTATCCTCTACCTCTTCCATGGACCTTGGCAAGCTATTTGGGGAACTTGACTTAATGTTAAGATCCTCACCAAATCCATTGAATTCTTGTCCACCAATGAATATGACAAAAGAGGAATGGTTTAAACACTACTATTGGGAATCACTTGATCCTACCTCTTGGCAACTTGATCCATCTATTTCAGATAACCAAACCTTGGCATTAGGCTCACCTCTCAATCCACCTAGATCTAAACCCAAAAGCAAACAGGACTTAGTAGAAGAATTTTGTGACCATATGAACAACTCAATCCTTACCTTGACCCCTTTAAACTTTGATAACTCTAACAATGGCATGCCCTTAGTTTATCCCCAACTCATTGATTGGGACCAACAAGACACACCCATCTTAGATATTTTTGAGAATGATGAAGCAACTATTGAGTTCCTCGGATTATGAGAAGGGGAATCTGTTCAACCCTCCAGTCGCAAAAATGAGAAAAAGAATAAACAAGATAAAAAGGATGAGTCTCTAGGTGAAAACTGATAGGCACCTCTAGATAGTGAAAAATTAAAAAGAAAGGATGCATCCAAAGGAAAAAACCTCTCTGAGGCACCTAAGGATGGAGGCTTGAACATTCTCCTATTGCACAGGAAAAGTCACCCATGCTCGTTGAAGAATCAGTTGAAGTCAACATACGAACATAAGAGAATCCTTGACTAGTTTATTTTGTAGCATCATTGACAACAAAAGAGCAACCAGAACTCCATAACTTCTTTGCACAAAGATAGATAAATTTTGCCTAGTCATATGTAGACATGCCTGGGTTGGATCCTAAACTTGTTCTACATCACTTACCCTTACAACTGGGTGTCAAACTAGTGAAACAAAAATTGAGGAAAATGCATCCACAAATTGCTTTACTAGTCAAGGCAGAACTCAAGAAATTGTTAGACATTGGTTTCATTAGATCAATCAACTATGCAGATTGGATTTCCAATCTTGTACCAATCACTAAACCAATAGGGGGCATCTGCATCTACCTTGATTTCAAAAATATCAACAAGGCTTGTCCTAAGGATGACTTCCCTTTGCCTAACATAGACATGATAGTGGACATGACTATAGGGTATGAGATGTTGTCCCTTATGGATGGATTTTCAAGATATAATCATATTATAATTGCAACTAAAGACCAACCTAAGAAAAATTTCACTTGTCCTTGGGGAACGTATTGCTGGAATGTTATGCCCTTTGGACTCAAAAATGCTGGAGCAACCTATCAATGTGCCATGACCACCATCTTTCATGATCTAGTACACACTCTTATGGAGGATTATGTTGATGACCTTATAGTGAAATCCAAGACAAGGGCATAACATTTATAGGTTTTAGACAAGATATTTCAAATGCTAGAGAAGTATAAAGTGAGACTCAATCCCAAGAAATGTGTTTTTGGAGTAAAGTCAGGAAAGCTTTTAGGCTATATCATTTCTAGATGAGGCATTGAACTGGATTTGGCCAAGGTGAAAGCAATCATAGACATGCCTCCACCAACTAATCTCAATTAGCTAAGGACATTACAAGGAAGACTGCAATCCATTAGAATATTTATAGTATAGTTAACAGATAAGACACATCCTTTTCAACATCTACTTAAGAAAGGGGTACCCTTTGCATGGACAACTAGGTTCGGCGAGGCTTTTCAGCTGATTAAAGAATATTTACTCACACCACCAGTCTTAATGCCACCTGTTGAAGGACGACCATTGATTCTTTATATTACAACAACCCATTCATCACTTGGAGCATTGCTTGCACATAATGACAATGAAGGTAATGAAAGGGCAGTCTATTATATCAGTCAGACTTTGGTAGGCTATGAGCTCAACTATAGTACCATTGAATGTGCCTGTCTTGTAGTAGTATTTGCTACCAAAAAAATAAGGCACTACATGCTAAACCATCAAACAATGTTGATTTCCAAAATAGATCCTTTGAAATATCTTCTCAGCAAGGTAGCATTAATAGGGCGAATTGCCAAGTGGGTTATGATATTTAGTGAGTATGATATCCAGTGTGTGGAGAGAAAGGCTATTAAAGGACAAGTCATTGCTAATCAGTTAGCTAATGCACCAATACAAGTAGATCACCCATTAGTTGTATACTTTCTTGATGATTTTATATTCACCATGGACACAAACATAACATGGAAACTGTGCTTTGATGGCTCACATACAAATCATGGCTTAGGGGTTGGTATACTATTTATCACACCACAGGGTGATTCCATCCCTAAGTAATTCAAGATTACATTCCCATGTACTAACAACATAGTAGAGTATGAAGCTCTAGTGATAGGGTTACGCATGGCAGTCAAGTGGAAAATTAAGAACCTACAGGTATATGGTGATTCTCAACTAGTAATCAGATAGGTAAATGATGATTATGAGACTAAGGATGAGAATCTTGCTCCATAAAAATGCATGGCTGATAGATTTAAAGAGTACTTTAAAAAAGTTGAATTTCATCAGATACCTCATGTTTTAAATAGGGCAGCAGATGCTATGGCTACAATTGCATCACTTCTAGACATTCCTAAAAATGTGCCTAAGTTTGAGTTTTTGGTAGAACAAATTTTGGTCCCAGCCTATGATATCCCAGATTTTGAGATGGTATGTGACATTGTTAGTCTTGATTCCCCATGGTACAAAGAAATCTATGACTACCTTCATGCTGAAATCATACCCACTAGCCTCTGAAACAACCAACATAGGATATTCCTTCAAAATTCATCCAAATACACCATCGTCAGAGACACCCTATATAGACGTGCCTTAGATAATACCCTATTGAGATGTCTTGATTCTACTAAAGCACAAGCATCCTTTCATGGGGTACATGAGGGTATATGTGGTTCCCATTCTAGCGGTTCTACCTTAGCCAAAAAAATTATGAGATTGGGTTATTATTGGCCTACCATGGAAAATGACTCATATGTCTTTGTAAAGAAATGTCACCAATGCCAAGTTCATGGAGACTTGATACATGCACTAGCACAGGAGGTCCATCCTATAATGTCACCATGGCCCTTCGCCTAATGGGGACTTGACCTCATAGGTAAGATCCACCCCACATCATCTAATGGCCACAAATTCATCATCACTTCCACTGAGTATTTTACGAAGTGGATTGAAGACATTCCTATGACATACATTACCGGCACACAAATTTCTATATTTATCCTGAACAATATCATCTATCGGTATGGTGTCCCTTAGTCCATAATCACTGGTAATGGTCACCCATTTAAGAATCAAGAAGTCTACCATCTTTGTGATGAATTTTGTATTCAACATCACTTTTCCACTCCATACTACCCTCAAGGTAATGGCCAAGAAGAGGAATCTAACAAAACTATCATTAGAATCCTCAAGAAGACTATCAATGATGTTGGTTGTGATTGTCATTTACAGCTTAATACCACCTTATGGGCTTATCACACAAGTATCTGTACTCCCACTGGAGCCACCCCCTATTCACTGGTATTTGGTTCTTAAGCCATTCTTCCTATTGAGGTCAAGATTCCTTCCCTGAGGGTATCCTTGAAAGGCCACATTGATATGAAGAGTATAGAGTATCGAGACTCCATGAGCTAGTATTCCTGGATGAGCATAGAAAGAAGGCACTAGACCATCTCCAAGCATATCAGAATCGCCTTCATCATAGTTGTGCAAACCCCAGCCTTGGTACCTGTAAAACATCATGAGTAAACAAGTTCAACAAGGAAATGCAAGCCAAAACAAGGATTCCCCATGAAATCCATTTACAACATTCAAACTAGGAATAAAATATCAAAGAACACAAAGGAAATGATAAAACAAAGATTAAATCCTAATTAGATGTGAAAACTCATGTTCCCATGGGGGAATTGGTGCCAATTTGATGTGAAAATTGGCCCTTTCCCAACTCCAATGATGTAAGCTTCGATATGTTGACTTGATGAAGAGATTTGATCCACTTTAATGATGAATTGTGAGAGCTCCAAGCCAAAATCTGCAAGAACCTAACTAAGAACTCAAGATTGATAAATGGAAATGGCTAAGTATTTTAGCATGGTAACTTTGCATGGATTGTGGATGATGAAATGAAGAGATGAGCTCTTTATTTATAGAATTTCAAGATGGTTGAATGTCCAAATTTGAGCAATGTGGGACTAACATTCATCCAATGATATGATGCCACTTGTCAAGCTATGAATGGATGATGGATGTGCAAGATTTGGGGTTTGTGCCAATAAATGCATAATATTTGAATTTCAAACTTGTTGAAATGACATGCAAGAGGGAAGGGAAAATGCAATAAATTCCACTTGGCTCAAGGAAAATGACATGTAAGATGAAGTTATTGCCTTGTTGGATGTACATGTTGACTTAGAATTTTTGAATTCAAATTGAGAGAATATTCCAAAAGATGCCTTGTGAGGAAAATAGAGATTTAATAAATGAATTAAATCTATTTTCATGTGCAACTTGCATTATCTAGAGGATGGGACATGAGATGAGATTAAATTAATCAAGGGTTAATTAATTTAATGAGAGAGGTTAGATGATGTGACCTATTTGACTCAAATTTATGTATTTATTTAAATTAAATATGAGAGGAATATAATAAGAGGTTAAGTAAATAAGGATTTTAATTTATTTAATTAAAAGGAATGGTGTTAGATTAAATCAAATAAGGTTTTAATTTATTTAATTTAATGGATAGACTTTAGAGATTTAATCAAATAAATTGATTATTTAATTACATAGGGATAATTAGATCAGATGGATTGATTTAATTAACAAGAGAGATGACTTGATTAGATAAAATGATTTATTTAATTAAGAGACGAATATTGATAAATTTAATTAGATAGGGGAATTTGATTAAATGGTTAGACCGAGGGATGATTCAGGAAGAAACAATGTTAGTGAGTTATGATCAGATGCACGATGTCAATTAGTACATTTTACGTGTCTACATTTTGCCCCTCTTTGAAACAATGCACTTGTTGCATTGGTTCAAAGAATAACCTTGACATGATCAAAAGTCAATATTTCTCTAATTTTTTTTTTTAGATGCCCCACTGTTGCCCCAGTGAATGAAGAATTACGCTGGTATACTGCCCCCTCGAGAGATTGAGCGAAGAGGTTTGATTTGAGGGTTGATCTCTCAACAAAGTGGTTCAAGATAAGTTCAACTTGAATTTTTGATGTAGACAGATTTGATGATGTGGACAGTCATCAGCCATGGGTAGCCTCATGCCTATTTTGATATATTACACCCACTTGATCCTCATTTGTACCATGACAGTGAAATTATTGATGATGAGATGATTATGATATTTATATGTAATGGATGATATGGATGCACATGATTTGATATGATGATGCTTTTATGATTATGCAAATAGATGATAAATGTATGGTTATGAGATGTTTAGAATAACCAATCTATATAATGCAATGATGGGGATGAATGCATGTGGTATTATTAATGCTTTCTATATGATATGATATTCATTATGTAGTATGGTTTTGGATGCAGGATGGATGCATTAATGATGATTTATGATTAACTGTCATGGTACCATATTAGCGCGAAAAGCAAGAGATAGAAGAAAATAAGAGATTCCAACAAGACATGAGATTATGATGATGATGGTGATTTCTTGCCAAGGAATTGAGATTTTCAAAGGGGCCAATTACCTTATGTTTGATAACACGCGTAGGCACAATGCATCAGGGTATAAAGAACCAAGATGGCATTGCACCTAGTGTGATGGACATTGACTCAAAAAACATATAGGAGTATTCTTGTTCACACCTAACATACAAAAACCTTGCTAGGATGTACCTAACAAAGCAAGTATTCGCCGAGGTTACAAGAATGTCCAACAAGCACAACAGATAAAAGGATAATGATTGTTGCCCCATTCCTATCTCTCTAAATCCCTTCGTTGGGGACATCATTGAGAGGTCCTTGGAATGAGCACAATAAGATAAACTAAAAGAAAGATCAATTACACAAACAAGCGAATGTTATTCATACCTTCAGCCAAAGGGATGTGTTTTGATAGGATAAGAATCCAAGGTGATATCCAAAATGATGCCCATTGTTGGAATGATATATCTTAGGACATGAATTATATAGGATGATGATGGGTTGATAAGTCGATTGATAGGCTTTTGATATAAAGTTGATTGACATATTTGAAAATGATCAAGACTTTGATTTTGTTTTAAAGATTTGTTGTTTGCTTTTGATTTTACGATTGAAGCTTGCTTTTTCTGATTGTTGTGATTGTTTCTGTTTACGTTTCCAAAGGATGAAGGTGACAATCAATTTGTTATGGATGATTGATTATTTCGAGTGAAAGCGAAATAGGATGGATGGATTTTTTCAAATATTTGGATGTTTTTGACATTTTTTTGAAATGTTTTGAGGCTGTTTTTGGTATTTTCAAGATGTTTTACAAATGTTTTTGGATTTTTTGGATTTTCCAATATTTTTTTTGAGATTTTATGAGATTTTATGATTGTTTTTGGATTTTGTGTTTTTCAAGTGTTTTTTTGGATTTTGATGTCTTAGGGGCTTATCAAAGATTAGCCTTGCCTACATTTAAGCTCAGAGATGATGTAGTTCGAATGTCTTTTTTTTAACTTTTATGAATTTTTTGGTATTTTTTTATTTTTTGGATGTTTTTGGATTTTTCACACAATTTTGACAATATGGATATGGACATGTGTGTGACAATATCAGTGATCTATTTTGGGATTTTGTTGAAAACCAAGCTAAGGTTGATTGATCGGATCAATGGATTGATGATGATAACATTGTTGAGGATACACAACAATGCAAGGACTTTGTTAAGCAACATGATAATTTAGGATGTTGATGGGATTGATGATGATAACATTGTTGAGGATGCACAACAATGCAAGGATAGTGTTAAGCAACACAAAGATTGAGATGTCGATTAGATTGATGATGATAACATTGTTGAGGATACACAACAATGCAAGGATAGTGTTAAGTAATACAATGATTGGGAAGAATACATCCCAAGATGATGATTTTTTGATTGGATTTGATTGGTCACGATTGATGAAGCTTGACTTGGAACAAAAGATGCTTGAATGATTGATGCAACATTAATGTGCAAACTAGATGTGACTGATAGTGATTATTTGGATTGATGTTCGATGAAAGGTGAAGCTTGAAAAGGGGTGTTTGTTTGTCAAAATATGCCATGGGCTAGTGATTTGAATTTTTGCTCACAAGTGGTTTGACCAATTTGGTTTCATGTTTGCCAATGTTCAGATTGCTACATAAGGAGAAGGATATAGATCAAGATTTATTCTCAAAGCAAGATGTAAATATCTACCCCCAGTGTCCAACAATGTATGGAGTGTGATGGGTGGATACTCAGATAGGTGTATGGATGGATGGATATGGCAAGTATGCAAAGGATGCCAAGGATTATCTTGCGATAAGATAAGGGGTTTGGATCAAGAAAGATCATTTGGATAGTGCTTCATGGCTCAGATAATGCTGCATAGGATAGGATCAATGAAAATGGCCCATGTCAAGATGTTTACCATAAGCAAGCATAAAGTGTGCACCAAAGTTTCATCAAGATCAAGATAACTTGGATGATGGATGCAGATGTGCGAAAATGGATTAGATCAATGGTTTATGGATGGATGGATTTATTATGGCTGAGATGGATAGGATGCTAGATTTATTATGGATGGGATGAGATGATTTCACCTAAAGTGGCACACATAGATGCTCGATTCTACACATGATGCCTATTTTCTAGGTTTTCATCATGGTCTTTCCCAAAGCGCCACCCATGCAGTTTTCACTAGAGGATGATTTTTTTTTTCTTTACTATTTTCAATCCTTTTTCTCATTTTTTTTGGATTTTCATATTTTTTTGATTTTTTTGGTTTTCTGAAAGATTTTAAACTCATTCTAAATCACAAGGTGTTTCTGATGTAGATGTCCCTATCATAATGTGCCATCAATATCCTGCTCAAAGAAGTTGCTTTGCTAAGATACATGCACTTGAATACAACTTTTGAGATTCTTGATCTGATTCATCGATACCGGAGTTAACTTTGTCTTTGTGCGCACATCACGATAGAGTGCCTTCGAAATCCTTATGATGAAGGGTCGTTGTGAATACATGGTTAATGTGAGAATTGGATATCATGCGTGGAGGCATGGATGGAGTGTGTTTAGGGATAAAAGATGGATTGGTTGATAACTTGGAGTCTTTGACTCTCCAAACTTGGGAAGATACCTAATGTCCACAGTTTGAATTTGGGATATATCTGATCTTGATGTTGACAACTCTATTTGGCTACAGGAATCAATAATCTGCTCTTTTCATGTAATAATACCAAGAGTAAAGGAATAATGTTCTAAAAGAAGATCATCTACATGCCCATATGTAGAAAGCATCTCATGGGTAGATGGGGGATTATGTGCTACATGGATATGATCATCTTGCATAGATAGGAGAGTTTCCATTAGATTATTGTAGTATCTTGAAGATACAAATTCTTGATCTTGAATGATTTTGGAATTTCTTTCGACATGCTTTGGATCAAGTTCTTGACATGGATTAGTTTCAAAGGATGGATTGCTTACAAAGGGTTCTTGGATGTCATTATTAGACATGGTAAGTAGTTCAATATCCTCAAGTGTTGAGTTTAGGGTTCCTTCAGTATCTATAACCATGAGGTCGAAGGATGTCAATATGTCTTGGAAAGGACCATTGTTAGACTTTGGTGAAGGATTTTGATCATGCTTTGGAATAAATTCTTGAGATATGTCCTCTAACTCATAAGGCAATGTAGAGACATTTTCAACATGATTGTTGGTTGATGGATCGTGCATTATGTTGATAGGATCAAATAATCCTAAGATTCCTTGAAATAAATCAATAAAAAGTGGCTCTTGATGTATGGTGAGTTGATCATTGGATGGGGTGGAAACATCTTCAATGTGCTCATCGATGGAGAGACCTTGATCATTGTTTTCAATAATTGTGGTGGATGGATTTCCAATGTCTTTAACCATAGGGTCAAGTGATGTTGACCTTTCTTGAATTGGATCATTGTTGGGTTTTTTCGGTGGATTTTGATCATGATTGAGAAGTGACTCTTGACATATGTTGATTTGATCATTGGACAGGATAGAAAAATATTCAATGTGCTCTTTAATGGATAGATCTTGATCAATTCTTTTAGTAATTGTGGTGGGGAGATTTTCAATGCTATCACCAGTGGTTGAATGTTTATCGGTATCCCCAATAATTATCATTTTTCATGTTTTTGCTTGTGTTCGTTGGGTAGCTTGAGAGGCTTGAGTAGCTTGGGTAGCTTGAGCAGTTTGGGTAGCTTGAGAGGCTTGTCTTGCTTGTTGTGTGGCTAGATATTGTTGGATGGCCTTTTGGTAGGCTTGGTGAGCTTTTAGCGCAATTTTATATTGTCTTGTTGTGTTTGGTTTTGGTGGTAGTGGTGGTGGATTCATAATTATGTTGGATGGAGTGACCAGTGGTTGAGATATACTTGGAGTGATCATGGTAATGAGGGGTTGAGATGTGATGGGTGTGATAGGGGTGGTTGGAATGATTGAAGTGATAGGTCTTTGGGAGACCATATTTTGATTTTTTAGGATTGATGTTGTCATTTGATTAGATACCATTTGTTGGTGTGATGTTGATGGTATATTCAAAGGATTTGATGTGATGGATTGATTGGTGTTAGGTGGATTGATTTGGATGGAGTGATTGGTGCTAGGTAAAGGGCGAAGCCCTAAACCAAGGAATGATGTTGATATGGGTAATGGTGGTGGAGATGCCTCTTGGCGTAATGACTCAACTATTTTGGTAAGTGTAGCAATTTGATCTTGAAAATTTGTTCTTGATTTCGATCTTGACTCCCTTGATATAGATGATTTGGATTTTGTTTAAGCAAATTTGGAGTGCGTACTTTTAGTTTTTGAATGGGATCATGGAAAGATCAATTTTGGACATTGTCTGACTTAGGACGATGTTCAGATTTGGCATGATAGGTTGAAATTGAACATTGTTGATGTTGGGAATCACATTGCCTTGTTTTAGGTAACTTTGATTTTGTATGGTGTTACCTTGACTTGGATTTGTTAACGTATGATTTGCAAACATATTTATCCCAAAGTTTGTCAGATTCATGTTTGGAAAACTTGTACTTGGTACATTCTCATTTGGCATGTAGGGATTTGGTGGGATGACATTGTTTGTTTGAAGGCTCATGCATTGATTGTTCAGTTGAAAGACTTGTAGGTTTGGATTTAGATCTACCATTGGGAAATGTGTTCCAATCTTTAATTTTGGCATACTCACCCTTGTTGTGCCATTGAAATTTGTAGAAGGTAATGAACCCATGTATGGTTTGTATAGATGTGAGTGTTGATAATCAATTGGATTTGTAAGGCTTTGAAAGTTCAGTTGATTTGGATTACTCATGATGTATGGATCAAGTTTATATTCCATGTTCCTCTTGTGTTTTGACCAATGATGAGATGAAGGATGAAGGAGATGAATGATATGAGTGTTGAACGATTTAGGGACTTTGGATCAATGCTAGACTTAGGGTTTGATTTTGATTGGTTTGATTTGGGTAATGAACTTGTAAACCCTAAGATGTAAGATGTTATCTTAGGATGAATGTGTTCAAAGGATTGTTGATTTAATTAAATGTATGAGAAAGGATGCATTCCCACACACCTAACTAAACAAATGATTTTGATTTGATTTAAGGATGTACCCAAGTCTAGAATGATGTTTCCAAAGATCTAAAGTTGTTTGGTAGGATGGGTTGATAAATGTTTGGGATGAATGAGGTAAATTTTTTGACTTGCTCCTAAATGAACCTAGGAAGGACTTGTTTACAAGACCAAGATAGTGAAGAACATGCCTTTCTCTAAGAGTAATTCAAAAATCAAAAGATCAATGTTTGCATGAAAACCATATGACCAAAAAGATGCCAAGCATATGTGTGGGGTCCAATTGATTCAATCTTTTCTTAATGGATTATTTTTATCACAAACACACTTATTGATTAGGTTTCCAACTGAATGTCCAATGTCCTAATTTTCTTTTATCCCACAAAATGCATTATGCAGAAATCAAGGAAATCAAGGCAAAGGTTTCCTAGCGTTGACCTTAGTAAGAGAAAATTGAGATGAAATCCAAATGCTTAGAAGCCTCTAAGGATACAATTCCCAAGGGAAAGCAATAACATGTGAATTTTTTCAAGGATATTTGCTTCTCCTAAAAGGTTTGAGATTTGATGCTCATGTTCAATGTTGGTTTTTCAATGCTTTTGATTAAAGCTCTATGTTTTCAAACTGACTCACAAGCAATGTAACACCCTAGCTCAATTGGTACGTTTTTCTTGGTGGGCTTGCCTCATGCCCTTCGTAGAAGAGATTATTTTACATGCAACCAAGGAAAGAGTATACAGGTATGTTAAGAATGAAGTCTTAACCTCTATACTTTAACCAAGATCAGACATGGCAAGTAACTTCTTGGAATCTAAGTTCTAATGCACCACTTTGATAAACTTGCTGAATAGATCAATTGGTCACTGCAAAACAAGGGTTCTATTTCGGACTTTCCGTTCATGGAGATTGACCCATATGGCGAGAGTCCCCTTTCAGATCCATCTCGTTGGAATCAACCGCGTGATATTGGCATTTCTTCCAATACCCACATTTATTTTTTGGCTGGAAATACTATTGGCTTTAGAGTGTTACCGGCTGAGTCGTTCCCTTGGGTGAGTATTTTTTCCCCAAGGTAGGCCCTCTAGGATAAAAAAAGCAAATAAAATTATTCATAGCTTGATCAACCTTCGTTTAGAAACAAAGGGAGAACACATGCAATAAATTCATTCACACTTGCACAAGATTTTGTTCAATTTTAAACCCAAAAATGAAGTGTGGAGGTGATTTCTTTGTCTTAACCTAAAATCATGAAAAAGGCCTTTTGATTCTCAAGATTGCTATAAAGCGCGAGAGAAGTGCATACGTCCTTTCTCAATGAAGATAGTTCAAGTAAGCTCTCACAAAAAAATGTAACACATGTTCATTTTAGATCCCACAAAGCAATAATGAATTATTTTTAAAGCACCAAAGGACAAATGAGAGTTGACTTGTTCAATTGCTAACCAAAGAAAAAAACTCTAGTAAGTTGTAGTCCTAATGTTCATTTTAAACCCTTTGCAACAAGATTTCAAAAGTTCTTTTTAAATCCCAAATGAATTTATTAGATCCTAAGCATGAAAATGATGACAACTTTTCCTTAAGAAGAATAATGAATCTTCAAAAAGTGTTAAACAAACACTTGTTACAATGATGTGATAATGCTTTTTCTTTGACTTCCATGCTCCATGATCATTTAAAACCTACAATACAAGATCAAAATTTTATATTACATCAAGGAATAAAAAGATATGAAGGTTAAATAAATGATTAAGCATAAAAACCCTAAAATTTAGACCAAGTTTCATTATGATTTGACATTAAGTGAAAATTTGAAAATTTAAACTATACCAAAGTTAATAATAACCTATACCATTGGATATATTATGAAATTCTACCCCATTTCAAAAAAAATCCTTTGAAAAAGACCAAAAAATGACCATGATATGGCCATTTTAAATTTTCATGAAAAAGAAAAAAATCCAAGTGCTTCTGTTTGTGATGGTGGCTCTATTTGATTTTCTAGCGACACTATATGGCGACACTGGAGACTCCAACGGTGCAATTTGACTTTTGAGCGGTGCAGTTTGATTCCAGTGGTGTAGTTTGATTCTGGAGCAGTTTTGAATAGCCCCGTTGGACTGTGAGCGGTGCTATATGGCCTCACTAGACTGTCAATGGCACTTTATGGCCCCGCTGGATTGTGAGTAGTGTTGTTTGAAGTTTTTAGTAGTGCAGTTTGTTTCTAGTGGTGCTATATAGCCTGACTAGACTATGAGCGGTGTTGTTTCCTATAAACAAACAAAAATGCGTAATTTTGACAAAAAATGTGATTGGAATGTGATATTTCCCTCCTTCTAGCGCCAAATGTGTGAACCCCAGCCTTGGTACCTACAAAACAACACGAGTAAACAAGTTCAACAAGGAAATGCAAGCCAAAACAAGGATTCCCCATGAAATCCATTTACAACATTCAAAATAGGAATAAAATATCAAAGAACATAAAGGAAATGATAAAACAAAGATTAAATCCTAATTAGATGTGCAAACTCATGTTCCCATGGGGCAATTGGTGCCAATTTGATGTGAAAATTGGCCCTTTCCCAACTCCAATGATACAAGCTTTGATATGTTGACTTGATGAAGAGATTTGATCCACTTTGATGATGAATGGTGAGAGCTCCAAGCCAATATCTGCAAGAACCTAACTAAGAACTTAAGATTGATAAATGAAAATGGCTAAGTATTTTAGCATGGTAACTTTGCATGGATTGTGGATGATAAAATGAAGAGATGAGCTCTTTATTTATATAATTTCAAGATGGTTGAATGTCCAAATTTGAGTAATGTGGGACTAACATTCATCCAATGATATGATGCCACTTGTCAAGATATGAATGGATGATGGATGTGCAAGATTTGGGGTATGTTCCAATAAATGCATAATATTTGAATTTCAAATTTGTTGAAATGACATGCAAGAGGGAAGGGAAAATGCAATAAATTCCACTTGTCTCAAGGAAAAGGACATGTAAGATGAAGTTATTGCCTTGTTGGATGTACATGTTGACTTGGAATTTTTGAATTCAAATTGAGAGAATATTCCAAAAGATGCCTTGTGAGGAAAATAGAGATTTAATAAATGAATTAAATCTATTTTCATGTGCAACTTGCATTATCTAGAGGATGGGACATGAGATGAGATTAAATTAATCAAGGGTTAATTAATTTAATGAGAGATGTTAGATGATGTGACCCATTTGACTCAAATTTATGCATTTATTTAAATCAAATAAGAGAGGAATATGATAAGAGGTTAATTAAATAAGGATCTTAATTTATTTAATTAAAAGAAATGGTGTTAGATTAAATCAAATAAGTTTTTAATTTATTTAATTTAATGGATAGACTTTATAGACTTAATCAAATAAATTGATTATTTAATTAAATAAGGATAATTAGATTAGATGGATTGATATTATTAACAAGAGAGATGACTTGATTGGATAAAATGATTTATTTAATTAAGAGATGAATATTGATGAATTTAATCAGATAAGGGAATTTGATTAAATGGTTAGACCGAGGGATGATTCAAGAAGAAATGATGTTAGTGAGTCAGGATCATATGCACAATGTCAATCAGTACATTTTATGTGTCTACAATAGCTATAATAGGAAGGTCTTGGACATAAACTTTGACATTGGTGATTTGGTTTTAATGGAGAACCCGAAGAATCAAGTAGAAAGAGAAAAACTAGGAAAGTTTGAACCAAACTAGTTAGGACCTTATATTGTTACAAAAGCCTTTGGATCAGGAGCATATCAACTTTCTAGTGGAACCATTGTCCTCGCCAATCAATAGTCTTCATCTAAACAAGTTCTAGGCCTAGCTTCTGAGAGCCTTGTCTTAATTAGCCAAAAATACAAAAAATCATAAAATGAAAAAAATTGTTATCAAGGTGAAAACCTGGAAAAGAGGTGTCTTGGTAACAAAAAAAAAAAAAGATAATCCAAAAAAATAGGAATGACAAATATTTTGCCCAATAGTGAAAACCGCTTCGGTGGCGCTTTGGATAGGTACCATGGTGAGAACCTGGCAAACAAACGCTATGTGTAGTTGACTCTACTCCTTTGTGTACTATCATTCTAATCTAGCATACCTTGTACATACTACCTATCCCTATACATACTACCTATCCTTGTACATATCACTTATCTTTCCCATCCATCACTTGTACATATCCATCGTAATAAGTGGTATTCTTTCCCATAACTTGGAATGATTGGCATTGAGTGCATTTCATATTACCCATTTTACCCTATTCATAATCAATTGGTCTTATACTCGACTGGGGGAAAACACTTGACGTGTTTCATATTTGTTCTTCCATTGGCTGTGTTGAAGACGTAAAACCATAGAAAAATCCAAAAACATCACAAAATGACTTGAGTAAACACAAAAACATTAGAAAACTTCAAAAAGACAAAAAAATCAAAACATCTCAAAAATCCAAAAAATAGAGTCAGAGTCAGTCTCACTTGTTAGTCTTTGTCATTTTTCAAAATACGTTGCCTCTATGACTAGATGTAGGCAAGGCCATCTGCTGATGTTCCCATGAGGCATTAGGTTAGTCTGTTTAGTTTTATCTATATAAAATCATGATTCAATCCATATGTCCATATGACAAGGTCATTGGTCATGTTAAACTATGAGGTCTTTGCACATATAACGTAGGCAAGGTCATCAATCGATGAGCCCCTGAGGTCGTAATAGGTCAGTCCATTAGGGTTCGTCACATTCACTATCACACATGTATTCTATTTTTAGTCAATCTTTTCAGTCAAATTCAAGTCGAACTATGAGGTCTCTGCGTGTATAATGTAGGCAAGGCCATCAATCGATGAGCCCTCAAGGCCACACTAGGTCAGTCCTTTAGGGTTTGTCATCTCGCAGTCAATTGTTAGCACATCATATCAAGTCATCCATCAATATGGTGAACAAGTCAGCAATGTCTCTAAGTCAAATCAAACAACTTTCCAAATGAAACAATCAAAACAATCAACCTTTGTCTTATTCAGGATGAGTCCTTCCTAAATATAGATATCAACAAAACAATATGTCTTATACAGGATGAGTCCTTCTTGCATAATTGACAAAGTCAAACAATCCAACATAGCCTTACACAGGTTATCACATCAATGACATCTAACTCAATGTCTTATACAATGCATGTCTTTTTGAAACCAGGATTTGTCATGCCTTATACAGCTAGTCATAACATTGAAATCAAACTCAAAATCTTATCCAATATGTGTATCTCCTCCAATCAGGCTCTATCAATCAATCCTTCTATCAATCAAAACAAATCAAACAAGCAAATCAAGTTTTGAAAAAATATTTTACTAGCTTGTTGACTTTATGGCTTATTTATCTTATCTTTTTATTTGACTTTATGATGGGAATTATGTTACTAGCTTTCTCAAGGATGTCCCCTAAAGGATTTAGAGAAGCAACGATGTATCAAAATTCTATTTTCTTTGAGTGTTTTCTGTCAACTATCTTTTAAATTTGGATTTTGAATCATGTTACTAGTTTCCTCAAGGATGTCCCATGAAGGATTTAGATGAGAGATGACGTCTCATGACCCATCTTTTAGTTTGTTTGTTGTATGTGGTTTATCTTGACAAAAAGACTGGGGCACCTTGTGCCCTTAGTATGAGTTAATGACAATCCTTGTCTGCGACTATCTATTATTAGCAAGTGGATGACCTTACACACCTTGATCTATGTCATATCATGGTGTTTTTCTCCATTTGTATTAGTCCCATCCAATGATGATAAAGTGCAACACCTTTTGTGATATAGCGAAACATCGAAGATTGCTAATACTAACATCCATTGCATTTCTTTCAATATTTCTCAATCTTTCTTTCTGCACTAACAGTTCTTCTTTCTTACATTATGACAGAGTCCTATGACACACAACAATATAAATCATCTTGCATACACATACATGTTATAAGAATACAAACATATAGACATTTATCATATCTAGGACATCATGGCATCATAGACATTCATCATCATATAATACATATCATAAGTATTCCGCATACATAACAAATTATAAATACATGCATCACATTTCATTTGTATAGCATTGCACATATAACATCACATTGCATCTCATAACTATAAAATGCATACATCACATAGAATCAACATCATATCATAGGTTGCATAAACACATCATAAAGTAGATATGATCATCCATCACAAGGAATATCATATAAACATCACATGTACAAATAAACGACTGCATGATCAATAAATAGAAATGCATATCATGAGAATCGCCACCAAAATCATATATATATCACTCAATAGTGTCACATCACAATGCCATAATGTATCAATAAATATGGAAGCCTGCAAACTATATAATCATAATACAATGTATTGGTACATATCAAGAAGTGTCCCTATCTTGAACTGCCACTGCTATCATGGCTAGAGTGTGTGGATGGCTGACGTCGAGAACCCGATGACCTATGACTTGAGTGGGGCCTGTCATATGGACTAGATCTATGTGGTTGCTCAACACCCTCTGTGCTAACTATCCTAGAGTGGGTCCTAGTCTGGGACCTCGCACTCCATGCCTCTAAAAAACTTAGAGCCCATCTCTCTGGAGGAAATTTTGTCTCATACAAATACCTATAATAGGTGGCCCTCTCTCTAGCTCTGACTAACTCTCTGGAAAATGTAGCTGCTAGCCCAATACACAAGGCTCTAATCTTTGTGAATCTCTACTTAGTCTCCTATCTCTAAGCTATGGCCTGATCTTTGTCCATGATGGCCCTGTCAGCTAGCTGTGCAATGAATCTATTGATAGATTGAAGTTGTCCTTGTAATGATCTCAATTGAATGATATTCCTTGGTGGAGACATTTCCATAATTGCATGTACCTTGGTAGGATCTACTTCAATTCCTTTTCATGATACTATGTATCCTAAGAGTTTTCCAGATGTGACCCCAAAAACACATTTCTTGGGATTGAGGCAAACTTTGAACTTCTCCAATCTTGAAAATATTTTGGACAATATTTCTAGATGTCCTTCTCTTGTGTATGACTTTTCCAATATTTCATCTATGTAATCTTCCATTAATGTGTGCATCATGTCATGAAAGATTGTAGTCATGGCTCTTTGGTATGTAGCCTCAACATTCTTCAGACCGAAAGGAATGACATTCCAATAATAAGTTCCCCATGGACATGTGAAAGTTGTTTTCTCTTGGTCTTCGAGTGCAATCTTGATTTGGTTGTAACTAGAAAAACCATCCATTAGTGAATACATGGCATGGCCAGCTATCAGATCAACTATAGTGTCGATGTTTGGAAGTGGGAAGTCATCCTTAGGAAATTCTTTATTAAGATCTCTAAAATCTATGCACAATCTGACACTTTTATCTGGCTTGGATACAAGAACAATGTTGGAGATCCATTCTTCATAATCGATTGATCTTATGAAGCCCACATCAAGGAGTTTTCTCAGTTCTTCCTTAACCAATAATGCAACATGGGGGTGCATCTTTTTGAGTTTTTGTTTCACAGGCTTAACCCATGGTTTGATAGACAAGTGATGCACGATAAGATCAAGATCAAGACCTGGCATGTCTACATAAGACCAAGAAAAGTTGACTTGATTTTCTCTTAGAAGTTCCATGAACTCTAGTACTTCTTTCTCTGTCATTGACGCAGCTAACTGTAGGATCCTTGGTTTTTCTGAAGTTTCAAGATTTACCTCCTTTGTAGGCTCAATCAAGATAGGTGATCACTCATGGTAGTTCTTTGGGAGAGTGTCAAGCTTCCCATCATCTGGTGCCTTGAAAAGGTTTTCACCATCTGATACACTCTTTATTTTATCTTTTGTTTGATCTAACACTGCCAGATTCTTGTTTTCATCATTAGATCTTTCTTTTTTATTTTTACTTTTGCAGCTAGGAGACTTGACACTCTCCTGATTAAAGAATATGCTAAAAATCACTAGTGGAACAATCATTTGTGTTATCTACAGAAAGGAAGTTCACAATAGATTCATCACTTGGAAACATGGGCATATTAGTAGGTTCAGATGAATCCCAATCAATGAGATCATGATGGATCAAAGGTAATGGGTTATCGGGTTGCATGAAATCAGCCATGGTTATGGTCATAATGGAGTTATTGGTAGGATCTGAGGTATGAAGTAGATCAATGGTGGTATTGTTCTCACAATAGTCTTGTTCATTTAAATCTGACTCAGTATCACTAGAATCATAGTTACCTTGTAGTTTAGATTCTTGCGGTTGGGTCCTTGAACCTTCATATTCAATTAGAGTTGGGGTATACTTGTGTATCACATCAACCTCTTTTATCTCTCCAAAAATCATCATTGTAAATGGCATCCCATTCGTATTCACTAGAATTTGTGTTAGAGTTGTTATCCATGAAATTCTGAATTGCTGTCAGACATGTTTCTCTTGTATCAGAACCTTCTTGCAATGTAAGAACAATATCATGTGATTTCTTGAATGTTATTTCTTTTGAGTTAGTATCATAGCCCAGTCCTATTTTATCTTGTGCAGCCAAGTCTTGGAGGTTGGATAGGCTCAACTACTCCCTCTTTTCTCTTTCTAATAGGACCATTACCATCATAGCCCATCCTTTGCATGATTAAATATCCTTTACCATACTTATCAGTTGGTAACTTGACATTGAGAATTGTGTCATATTCATCTTTATAGATCCAACTTAGAATTTATCTATCCTTAGCATCCTCCATGAGGAAAATTTCCTTGAAAAATCATCCATTAAACTTTGTATATGGCTCTGTTGGTAGTTGTGTTGACATTGATGCTACATATATTTGATGTTCCATGATAGAAGGTTGCCCGTGTGAGAGAGGCAATGTAGGTAGATTATCAAGACAGAGAGAGTACTCCCCAACTCCATTATCCTTCAACCGTAGTTTCTTGTCAAATCTCTTGGTTAATTGACTAATCTGTGTATCAACTTTGGGAGAAGTACTAGCAGGAGAATCTCAATTGTTGGGAACCAAAGTATCTTGACTAGCTTTGATGTTGGAACAAGTTTGACTGTGTGAATTATCAGCTGGTATTGTGATCTCTTGTCCATCATAAGGAAACTTAAGACATTGATGATATGTGTATGGGACAACTTGCATTTCATGGATCCAAGGATGACCCAATAGGATGTTGTATGCAAGATCACAGTCTAATACTTGAAAGAAAGTGTTCTTGATAACAAGTCCCACTCTGATCAGTAGCATGATTAAACCCTTGGATTCTCTTTCCTCATCATTGTAGGATTTAATGGTAATCTTTCTTTTGGGATCAATGGATTCCTTAGAAAATCCTAAAGCCTTAACTAGCTTCATGGTACACATGTTCAAACCAACACCTCCATCTATTAGAACCCGTCTGACATGAAACTTGTGGACCATGACTTCTAAGTATAATGATGAATTATGGGGATGAGTTATGGAAATTTCATCTTTTTTGGAGAATGAGAGGCATGTGGGTGAGGAAAAGTATCCCACCATGGCTTGAAATCGATCCACATCTAGATCAGTGGATACAGTTGTTTCAACTAGGGCCTTTTCTAGAATTTCCTTGTGTGCTAGGGAAATTTTTAGGAGTTCTAAGACGGAAATATGAGCAGGATTTTTTTGAAGTTTATTGACTAAGTCATAATAATGTTGAGGTAGGGGCACAGTGGATTTTGAAGAAGAACCATTTAAGAAAAATTTAGCTTGTGCCCTTGTTGTTGCATTGACCTCCCTATAATCCATTTTTTTCTTGACTTTTATAACATTGACCCATTCGTCATCAGTGTAGATATGATTGATTATATGATCATTATTGATATGATTCACACTTTTTCCAGAAGACTCACCCTTTTGATAATTGGGTAAAGGATTGTGAAATGCTTGGCGGTCTTCATTCGATTGTTAGTGTCCTTCTACCTTAATGGTGTCATTTTCTATCAAGTCTTGGATAACATTCTTCAAGGCTTGACAATTATTCATGTGATGGCCCTTGCATCAATGATAATCACAATAGTATGCATCATTCCATGATGGAGGCTTTACACTAGGTTCATAATTTTTTTGAGGTGGTAGGGTGATAAAGTTCTTTGCCATCAACTCTTTAAGGGAAGATTCTAGAGATTGACCCAATGCAGTAAAAGTTCTTATGCTAGAGAAGAATGAAGATCGTTGTGGATTTGTGTTCGAGGTACTTACTAAGACATTGTTGTTGTTATTTTTTACATGGTAACCTTGATTATTGGCATTCCCTTGGTTGGGAGTAAAATTTTGACTCATGTTATTCCTTAGAGGAGGAAGATTGTTTCCTTGATTTGTGACCGAGTTGACGTTGTTATAGTTATTGTTGCGAAAAGCACTTGGAGCACTAAGAACAAATTGATTAGTCGAGACATGATTTGCATCTACAGCACCATCATTTACCATGTTTTTGTTATGAGTCTAAAACTTAGATTTTTCATCATGGTGATTTGATGAGCTAGGATTGTCCTTATCAAGTTTGATTATCCCTCTTTGAACCAAGGCACTTTTGATGGTGATGGCATTTTCAATCAATTTTTTAAAAGAGGGAGGATAATGAAGATTAAGAAGATAGCTCATCTCTTGGTCTAAGTTGTTTATGAAAGTGGTGATCTTTTCATTTTCAGGGACGTGGCATGGATATCTAGTGAACAACCTTCTCCATCTCTGAAGAAATGTAATGAATGGTTCACTAGGTTTCTGTTTATCCTTGCAAAGATCAATCATGGTTATCTGATTTTGTATGTTGTAGGAATATTGTGATATAAACTCAATCAATTCCTTAAATGTCTTGACAGGTGGTGTGATTTTTGATAGCTATTCCATAGATTGGCCTCCAAGACTTATAGGAAACAAATGCATCAAGTATGTGTCCTCTTGAGCAAACTCTAAAGTCATATTTTTGAAGTCCCTAATATGATCGATTGGATCTGATTTTCCATTGTAATGATCGAACTTTGGGATTTCACAATGTTTGGGAAATGGAATCATGTTGAGGTGTCTATCAAAAGGATAAGGACAAATGTCATCAAGAGCGTATGTCTTTGTTCTGGCTCCCCCTTGTAGATTTTTAATTTGTCCTTGTAGTGCTTTAACTTATTGAGTCAAGGCACTAAGATTAGACAAGGGTGTTTCATCAGGATTACTCTTTATGTTCTCAGTATCAAAATCATATGGCAATTTAGCTCCTTTTTTAGCTAGATACAAGAGATATTTTTCTTTATTGTGCTCCAAAATATTTTCTAAGGCTTTGTGAAGTTTGGGATCTTGTTCAGCCTCTCTAAGATGTTCTTCATCCCATTCATCATCACTATCCATATGAGGTTTTCTCCCATCCCTATTGAAAGGGAATGGATTATGTTCTCTTTCACCCATGTTATCTTTAAAAAGGGGATTATGACTCACACTATAAAGGGTATTTCTAGTCTCACCTTCTTCTTGAGTTTTTGAGGTATGACCTTCTTATTGAATATACTCTTTTATCTTATTATACTGAGATCTTGTAAAAATAGGCATACGATTTTGAAATGTTCTTCTAGACTTAGATCACAATTTGATAAATGCACAAATGACGATATTTTGATCTGATAAGATGAAAATCTTATGATATGATCAAAAGTTGTTCCTAATTCTTGATTGTGGCTTCCAATGATAAAGGATATCAGAATCCTGTTGAGGAATTTGAATCAAGTAATCATAAATTTGTTTGAAAGGTGCACTTTTTAAGATTTTGATCCTTTTTTTTGAAGAATGATAATTATATCAAAGATAAGTATATCAAATGGCCTAATTCACCCACTGAAGAATTTGACTGGTATATGTAGGATATTCAATAGAAGGTTTTGGTAGATAATCAAAGTTGAGAGGTTGATTGTGATTGTGTCATTGAGATAGAGCTCTTCCTTGAAAATATGATCATGAATATAAAGGCTCTACAATGTACTTGTAAGTAAATCCTCTAGAAAAATCTTGATACCTATGAAGAAACTCATGGTAGTGAAGTAAGATGTTCTGAATTTTATACAAAAACTTTCTTCGTTGTAAAGTTTTCTTGTAACCTCAATGTTTAGGTTTCTTGATCCTATTGGCAATTGATTTCCTAAAAAACCTGTTTGATTTCCACTCTCTAAGTATGAGAGAAATGTTGAGATGCTACTGGACCAAGGATGTTATAAACTCAGATCTGTCAAAAGTGAAGATTCTAGAAAATGAAAGATGCACTACTTTGTGTCCTATATGCACTATAGAAACAAGCATATGCACTAGAGAAATAATCAATTATGCTAGAACAGACCTTAGATGCACTACGATATGTTTTAGATGTGCTTCAAATAATGTTTTTGATAGTGACCCAAAAACTATTTGCAAAATCCTCAGCCTATGCACTAAAACAGACACCAAATGCATTGAACTAACTAGTGAATGCACTAGAACAGATCTTATATGTGCTAAGACACTCCCTAGATGTGCTAAAACAATTTTTCAAACAATTGAGAATAGTTTTCAGCTAAATTTTTGCATGTTCATTTTGGATGATCTTTAATATGAGTTAATGTGATGGAAGACACAACAAACATTCTGAAAACAGTTTTTTTTAAAACCCTATACTAAACATCAAGTGTATGATCAAAAATGTTTTTCAAATTTTTTTTTCACAGGTTTAGCACATGAAAGACAATTCAGGCAGACTCACTCTTAGTACTCAAGTAGGTCATCCTAATAATCAACAACCCACATCTTAGAACTGCATCGACTCACACAGCCGTGTCACCCTCGAAGGGGCGCCCATGTTTTTGTCTTTTCTAGGCACATACTCAGAGTGATGGAAGTGGATATTGGATCCCCTAAGCAAACGGTCCTTGGTGGTGAGTGTCTTGGGGGAAGATTCTTCCCTCACCTTGCATTGTGATTATTATGATGTTTGGAAACTGACTTCAGCTAGATATTACACTAGGTTCTTAGTAAGGGTTTATGTCCGGTGTGGCAATAATAAACTCCCTCAGGAGACCTCCCAACCTTTAGAACAAAGGATTTGGGGATGGTTATCTTGCACACTATTAGAAAAAGAGGTTCCCCAGATTTTCTTTTAATTTTATAGTGGGGTGGAATAGCCTAGCTTTGGCTTGAACCCACTTGAGTTGTTCCTCTTGGGTGAGTACTTTTTCCCACAAGAGCAGGCCCTCTAAAGGATGTAATAAAGTAGTAAATTTGCATGAAATTGAAAAGGAAAGTCTTGTATTCTGATAACCTAGTTAAGGGGAGAGCATAGACCTATTTCCACAGACAAAGCAAACAAATATTCTTTTTAAAACCCAAATGACAATGATTTAATCTATGTGAAGATGTTGCTTCACAAAAAGCATGGGATTTATTTTAACTGGAAAAAAAATCATTGTGTGGTGACTATCCCAGATTACTTCATTTTAAATTCCATGTCTATCCTAGGATTGGTTCATTTTATCCAGATGTGACTATCCTAGGTTGCTTCTTTTTAACTAGAGAAAGTTTTATCTGCAAAAGGTGTTAGACTAATAACTTTGTTTAATTACAACTTGTAAGCACTAAACTATTCTGCATATGCGCTAAAATAAATATTAAATGCACCAAAATAGACTATAAAAGTGCTACAGAAAACCCCAAATGCACTAAAATAAATCTTATATGTGCTTAATCTAGGAATGCAATATTTTTACAAAAACTCTAATGAAATGTGTTAGACATATGCACCATTTTGTTCCTTGGATGCACTGAAACAACTCCTGGAAGCATCATAACAGTTCCTGGATGCACTAAAAAACTTGTAAAAACTTCTTTAAAAACCCTAGATGCACTAAAGAAAGCCACCAAAGCACTAAAATGAGAATATTTGATGGAAAGATGAATTCCAAAATGTAAAAACATGTAAGAAAATCTACAAGAAAATGTTAAAAATGGGGCATAGGCCCCACGATGGATGCCAAAAATGTGCGAATGAAAATATGCATATCAAATATGTAAATCATTTTTGAATCAAACACACCAATGAAACTTTAAAAAAACTCCATTTATGCCTCAAAGACATCCCATTGTCCTCTATCTCTAGTGTTTTTGTTGAACCTAGCTTGCTCTAACATTTTGTATACTAAGCTCAAAATAATGTCTTCCTAGAGAACAAGATTTAGAATAAATGCATCTTATGCTAAGATGCCATTAACAAGACTAAAAATGATAGCTAAAATATGAGATTACTAAATGTAATGATTGTTAAAACTAATAAATGCTAGATGATATTAAAATAACATGTTCACATGAATGTAAGTATATGCAAGTGTAACCAATGCTTGGATTCATAGAGGTATTTATAGAGTTTTCAAAAACTCTGATTGGCTGGCATGATCAACAGTTTAAGTCAAGCTTGTCGAGATGAACGGTGAGAGATTTTTGAAAGTTGAGAGAGAAATGGAAGGTTTCCTTCTATAGACACCCAAATTTGATCACGCCCATATGATCAAATCTACCTCTTTACTCATCAAGTCTGTCAATATTAATTTATTTAATTAATATTACACTTCCCACATAAGACTCTTAAAGTATTTAATTTAATAATTAAACATTTTATCTGGTGCCTTTCTCCTTTCTAAATTAAATAAATACACCAATTTATTTAATTTAGTCATTCTAATCTTTTGAATTAAAATCAATTTAAAATTCTTCTTTTCTCCCTCCTTGTCACATCCTCCATAATCCATCTCTAATTTGAATTAATTTAATTAATTCATATTTAGGGTGTGCATCCTCTTAATCAAGGATTAATGTCACATCCTCCTACATTTGCTACTTGTCTCTAATCTTCCATTAATTATCATAATCAAGTATTTGCACAACTTTAATCAAAGTCATTAGCCACTTTTGGCACCACTTTTTAGTCAATCTTTCCATTTGCCTTTCTGGGCATTGACCCTCTTTCCTATGAAAATTTTTTAATTCACTTTTATTCATCCTGTCTCTCTCCTCCCCATGTGAATTTTTAATTCACATTTTATCTTTCCAAGGCTTCTAGAATGTTTGACATGTCACCTCATGCACATGTGACAAATTCCCACCTTTTTGGTGACCCTATCTTATCCATTAGATTCTCCTATGAATGTGAATTTTTAATTCACATTTATTTCTCCAACCTCTTTCCCTTTTCCCATGGAGATTTTGAGAAATTCCAAAATTATTCAAGTGTCATTTTCACTCCCACTTGGGGATAAGAAGTTCCTTTTTAAAAAAATCTTCTCACTCCCCAAGGTACTTGGAAGGTACTAGTACTTCCTTCACATCATGTACCTCCCTCCCACATCACCTACACATCATCTCACCCTTAGCCATCTCATAATCCACATGTCAAGATGTGAGGGCTTGTGAGTCCTCAACTCACCTTAGCCCTTCATCTTGGCCTTGTTGGATAAATCTTAATTATTGAATTCTCTAGAGAATTCAAGTTTTTCTATAAATACCCCATCCTCTAAGGCATTTCCAACACTTAGCCATTTTGCAACTAAATGCTACCATTTCGTGCACTCATCTAGCCTTCAATTTCATTCACTTGCATTTACATCCAAGCATATAGTTAAGCCTTGCATTTATCCATAACAAGAGCCATCAAGGAGCATACAAATCAATCTAAATCAAGGGCCAACCAAGGAGCTTCAGCTACGAAAAGGGAGGTATATCTATTTGTGTTCATTTAACACATTCCTCTTTGCATTTACGAATTTCTTAGGCTAATCTTGAAGTGTTTCCTTGTGTTTTTCCATTGCATTTTAGTTGCTTAGAATAGGTTAAACATTTTGATATCACATTTTTGGCATGCTCGTGGGACCCACAAGCGGGTTCCTCAATTTAACATTCATTGTTGTTGAGTTTTTTGAAGGAATATGTCGCAAAAGGGCGACTATGCCCCTGGTTTTCCACAGAGGGGTGACTACACCCCTCATTTTTGCAGAAGGGTGACTGCGCCCCTGGTTTCTCGCAGAAGGGCGATTATGCCCCTAATTTTTTGTAGAAGGGCGACTGCGCTCCTATTTTTCTACAGAAGGGTGACTATGCACCCTCCTTGACTAAAATTTTTGGCTAACACTTTTGTTGCAGAAGGGAAACTATGCCCCTTGGGCTGAAATTTTTGTGCTAACACTTTTCTATAGAAGGGCGACTACACCCCCTGGGCTGAAATTTTTGTGCTAACACTTTTCTGCAGAAGGGCGACTATGCCCCTGATTTTCTGTAGAAGGGCGATTATGCCCCTATTTTTTTGTAGAAGGGAGACTATGCCCCTGGTTTTCCATAAAAGGGTGATTATGCCCCTGATTTTCTATAGAAGGGAGACTATACCCCTAATTTTCCACAGAAGGATTATTGTTCCCCTAATTTACAGCAGAAGGGTGATTGTGCCCCCTTGTCACTATGAAGCAACACATTTTGAAAGGTAAAACTATCATTTTGGCTTCATTTTTTTTCTATTTTCAAGTATTAACCCCCTAACACTGTTCTTGCAAGGATATTGGTGTTTTTGCTAACTTTTTGCAACATATTCTTGTGAAGTTGATGAAGAAAGTGGGATAAAATATCTAACATTTTCTTGCAAGGCTATCTGTTTGATCAAACCTTTTAAACTATCCTTGTTGTTTACGTTAATCTAAGAACATAGTTTAATTAGGGGGAGTAATATTCATTGCTTGTTGTGTTTATCTTTTTGTGTTACCCAAAGAGGGCATGGGTTTGTTTTTGTTTTCCCCTTGCACTTCGTGTGAGCCTAGGGAGTAGTTGAAAGTGATTAATGCTTTCTTTATAGTGGGACCTACTTGGGGATTTCATCACCCCAAGGGACAATTCCAACCACATGTACTAGCAGGGTATACAAAGGGGGGAGAGTGAAAGCTATACCCCAATCTAGTTGCATTGTAATTGGTGGAGCGTCGAAGCTAGGGTCATACCTAAATAGATGTGAAGAGTTGGTCTAATCCCTTCAATATCTCGCTAGGGTTCCCAAGTCATGTTTGTGATTGGCTGGTGTTCACGCTTGTGCCTCACATATTGAGAGTATATTGAGGACTCCCTAGACACCTTGTACATCCTAGATTAAGACCTCATTGGCCATACCCTTAACACTAATCATAGAATTGTGTTTGCTTGAAAGTGTCTTCTTGTAAGAAACCAGTAAATTTTTTGACAAATTGGCCTTATTATTGTCATTTTAAAGTCCTTTCCATAGTCATTTTTATCAAACCAAGTCTTTGATTTACCGCAAAAGGGTGACTACACCCCTGTTTTACCACAAAAGGGTGACTATGCCCTTGATTTTCTACAAAAGGGTGACTATGCCCCTAACTTTCTACAGAACAGTGTCTACGCCCCTAATTTTTTGCAGAAGGGTGACTGCACCCCTAATTTTCCACAGAAGGGTGACTATGCCTTCCTAGTCACTACAGAGGGGCGAATTTGCCCTCCTGAGTAGCCAAAATCACCCCGTTTAGCTCCATTTAGCCTCTAAACCATCATTTAATCATTCCCAACCATTATCTCATCATCCTAGGCCTCCATTTTGTCATTCTAAACCTCCAAAGACCTCCATCTTATCATTCCAAACCTCTATTTAACCATTCTAAATCCCCATTCATTCTCCATAATCATCCTCAACTTTCCCAATAATCCATTTGAAAGCCCATATCATCACCTAGCAAACATCAAAATTTTACCATTTACATCACCAAACCCGTATCTCATAAACACCACCCATAATCAAACCGCCTTAACCTTGTCTTACAAAGTGGTTACTCAAATTGACCATAGTACTTGAATTTGATTATTAGTCGTTAACTTTGACCCAAATCAATTTACTTCCATCTTGAGGTGAATTCAGTGTCATAAGTTATCATCCTTGGCCAAAATCAATCCATTTCTATCTAAAGGTGGATTTGGTGTTGTGATCATCCTCTTAATCAATTAATGCTCTAGGTCACTAAGGGTAACTTTCTTTGATTAAATTTAGGGTCTCTCACATCTTTCATCATCCAATCATACCCATTCAATCATCCAAATCTATCAAAACCAATCATTTGATCAAATTATCCAATCAATCAAATCACACCCATTCAACCAATGCAATCTTATTGATCTTAACAATCCAGTCCAATTCAATCAAAATCCAATCTATCTAATTCAATCAAAATCCAATCTATCCAATCAAATTTTGATCTAATCAAAATCTAGTCCAATCCAATCTTTCCAAACAAAATCTGATCTAAATCCAAACCCCATCCCATCAAAATTGGATCTCATCCAATCACAATCAAATCATTCATCAAAAACAACTCTATAATCCACCCATAGCACATTTGCATGCCCATTCAAACTAGGTCACAAGTTAAGAGACAAATGGAACAACAACAAGGTCAAAATTCCCAAGCGAACATGTCTCAAGACCTTAATAACAATACAAATCCCACCAATGGTGCAAATATTGCTCAAGATCCTAACAACGTCCCCCAAGATCCTCATAATGGTGCTTCATCACACTCCAACACCGAAAATCAGAACAACTCACCACATAGTGAAGAGAGTATGGTTCATCAACCCAAACTCATGCTTGAGGAACATTTTAGTAATCCCGCCAGTGTGCAAATGACTGACCATCTGTTTGAAAAACATTGGGAAGAAATTTTGGCCTACCTAATTGAGAAGGGTGTCAAACCCCCCTCGGGTGTTGACTTGTCCAAATCTAGGAGTTCCACATCTAACATACTCCAAGGTCCACAAAATGCACCAAAAGGTTCATACTTCCCCAATGTTCCTCCAATTGAGGGTTGGCATCAACCTAAATTTGGAAATGTTATTCTTTATCATGTTAACCACCCCTCACATGCTTCAACCTTAGTTATGGGAGGTCCTCAAGTGCCTGATCCCAATAATCCTTTTATCTATGGTATGCCACAAAATGTTCCACAACCTGTGCCATTAATGCTAACAGTACCCCCTCTTTCGAATCAACCTATAGTCAACACTGGGGGCACCCCCTTTACCACATTTCTTCCATCTCCTAGGCCACAAATCTACCATCATCTTCATATACATCTCAATAGCTTCACCAATCCAACATTCTGCCACAATTACCTCCACAAGGCACATCCCAACTGAACATTTTTGGTGGTACCCAACAACCCCCTTTACAAAATGCTTCTATGCTACCTCAGCCATCTCATTAGCAACAACCCATACCTAATGCTTTGGTCTCTTCACAACAACCACCCTACCAACCACAAGGTAATCCATCCCAACCTATCGCTCAGACCATATCCCCCTTTCTCGCATCCATTTTGCGTTCGCAGGCTCAACCACAACACAACATCCCATCTCGCCCCATACAATAGTTGACATCACAACAACAACTCCCTCAACACTACTACTATCACAATCAGTAGCAATTTCACCAACAACCACCTTATGCGACCTCCCATCAATCACAATAGTACCTTCAATACCAACAAACCAATACGCAACATCCCATCCAAGCTCCTCAACAACTTACCCCACACTTTTATCAAACAAATCCATACAATACCCCACAACAATAGCCCCCGTATCAAAAAAATCCCCCGTCTTACTAGCAAGGCATGTCATCATCCAACTATCCAAATCCATATTTCAACAATCCAACACTCTCTCAGCAAGATCCTTTATCATCCTATCATCAATATCCCCCCAACCTGCCACCGGCCAACTTGAATCTGTTGGAAATCAAAGCTGCTCTGAAGGATCTTCAAGTTGGGGCTGGCAAACAATCATTCAAATTTGAAGACATATGCCCATATCCATTTGATCTATCCATCTCATTGATCCCCTTCCCTAAACATTTTGAAATGCCAAAGTTTGAAAAATATAGGGGGAGCAAAGATCCAAAGGCCCACTTGTAGGAGTTTTACTCCTAGTGTCAAGAAGTTATGCACAATGACAACTATCTCTTGTTCCTGTTCCCACGAAGCCTAGCAAGCAACACCCTAGAGTGGTTCATGACCCTCGAAAAAGGATCCATAAAATCTTTTGCGGACCTGTCAGAAAAATTTATCTCCTACTTCTCCTTCAATTTGGAGGACATTGACACCTTAGACCTTCTCAAAGAGAAACAATGTGAGGGGGAAACTTTTACTAGCTACCTCCAAAGGTGGCATGCACTAGCAAGTCGAATAAAAACCCCTCTAAAAGAGAAGGACATGGTCACTCTCTTTGTGGAGAACTCTCATCCTGACATGGCTCATAACTTTAGGTTACATTGTGTCACCACTTTCACGGAGATAGTGGAAAAGGGACCTATCCTTGAACATGCCCTTGTCACCAAAAGGCACATTAAAATACATGGCCATGATAAAGAAAGGTCATTTGGAGATAAGCCACATTTTAGGAACAAAAACAAGAACATAGTGAATGATGGTGTGACTGATACTAAACATGTCTAGGTGGCTAACACATCCCTGAGACAGCAACCCTCCATACCTAATGCCATATCTATACCGCAGGGGGCACCTCGTCCTCCTCAACAATCAAATTAGAACAACCAAGGGAACACTAAGCACCAGTATGCTCAATTAGGGGAACCCCTCAGTTTTGTCTTCAATAAATTGATATAGATCAATTATCCAATCACATATCCTGTCACCAAGCCACTTGACAAATCCAACCCAAGCCCTCATGGTTTAAGGAAATTGAATATTGTGAGTTCCATAAAATCAAAGGACACTCTTTGAATAAATGTTAGGGTCTAAAAAACTATGTCCAAGATCTCATTGATCGAGGAGATATCAAGGTTGACACCAGTCAAACCTCATCATCTAATGCTCAATTGTAGATATATCAAAATGACTTTCCAAACCATAATCAAGGCCTGAGCACCTCCAACAGTAATCCTCAAAACAATAGCACAAATAACGTGAGCTATAAGAATGTATCCCTCAATTACGAGGGTATTATTCATTACATTAAGCAGGTAGAACCTCGTGTATCCATGATACATGTTAAATCCAAAGACCCTCAGTGTACTATTACTAGACGACGAGCCCACATCACTGTCCCTGTGGCCTATGCACTCACCCAACCAACTCTTGTAAGCTCTCAGTACAACATCCTTGATCACTTAGGAAAGACCCCTACTCATATCTCCATTTTGGATTTACTTAAGTCTTCCCCTATACATCAAGAAATCCTCAATAGAGCCCTATAGGAAATCCACATACCTAATGACATTGATCCTACACAATTCCAAGCTTTGGCAGGACACCTAGCTTTATCTCATCAATTGCACTTCAGCCAAAATGATATGCCAAACATCAGTGTCAATCATAATCACCCCTTACATATCGAAGTCATGGTTGCTCATCATAAAATAAAGAGTCTTGGTAGATAATGGCTCTGCCCTCAACTTGTGTACTCTAACATTCATAAAACAGGTGGGGTATACTCAAGCAGATTTAAGTAATCAGATCATCACGATCAAGGCCTATGATAATGAAAAAAGGAATTTAGAAGGAATTATCAGTCTTCCTATCCAAGTGGGACCTATGGTTTAGTACATTACCTATCATGTCCTTGATCTGGACTTGCCATATAATCTCCTCCTTGGCCATCCATGGCTCCATGCTATTCAAGCCATCCCCTCCACATACCATCAGTGCCTAAAATTCCTAGTCAATAGACAAGAAGTCACCATCTATGCTAACTCCCAACCATTTGACTATTATTGTGCTTTAGAAATTTCATTTCCCCATTTACATTATTGTCCTGGGGTTGAAATGGAGGCATCCCAGTCATCATCCGCTTATCCACCCTCCATTGTGATAACCACTCCATCTTCCAACACTAATTCTATAGTCACCAAAGTCTAGATCATTGACAAAGGGTCTGGTGAATACGAAATGCATACTGCTATTAATGTAGCAACCATGCCATCGTCACCACACAAGTATGGTAAAAATTTGCATGCTACTCCAAAGGAAGACAAGACGATCACCTTCAGTGGTAAAAACATCCCTACTACTAGTTTCATATCCCCTAGTGTCAAGATAGCTGCACCAGAAGAGGACATAAGCCAATGGGTCTACCGAGAAGAAGCCCAACCAGACCCTCCTCTAAAGGAATATTTTTAGGAAGCATATCCGTGGTCAGCTAAGTTTGCAGAAAAGTATAACTACCAAGGCAGGGGCCTAGGTAAAGAAGAACAAGGGCGGTTGCAACCCATTGATACGTCAAAGCTACTAAAAAACATAGGAATTGGGTATGACAAAAAACATAAAATCCCTACAACATCATCTAATACTTCCAATAGTATCACCGTGGATGATGGCTCATTGGAAGACATACCCGAGGAGGAATCCATCATATGTGCATATGATGACATCGATCACATCGACTTATCATCCATGTTCGAATTCCTATCCATCTGCACCATTAGCCTATCCCTTTGTCACCCTGAGCTTATTGATTGGGACTTACATAATAGCACACTTATCAATATGATTATGGATACATATGTCAACCTTATGGGATTGGGGGAGGATGAACACTCTAATCACAAAAATAAGAATAAGAAAAGTAAAAAGTGGTCATTTAGTGAAAACCTCACTAAGGCGCTTCCTGACCTTGAAAAAGTAAAAATAAAGGACATATCCGATGGTGAAAACCTCGAAGAGGCGCTGGAAGATGGAGATGTTCATCTTCCCCTTGTAGGAACTCAGTTATCTGCTTGATCATCCATTCTAATTGAAGAGACTCAAGAAGTTAATTTGGGTACTACTGAAAAGCCTAAAATCACTTATGTGGCTAAGTCACTCTCAAAGCAAGAGTATCCAGTCATCGTGCAACTACTCCAAGAGGGACTCATTAACTTTGCTTGGTCATATTCAGACATGCCAGGCTTAGAACCTGCCTTAGTGGTTCATCATCTAGATGTTCACCCAAATGCCAAGCCTGTTAAACAAAAGCTCCGCAAGATGCATCCGCAGGTAGCATTTTTAGTCAAAAAGGAATTGGAAAACTTACTAGAGGCAAGTTTAATTAGACCAATTGACTACTCTGAGTGGATCTCTAATATAGTACCGGTTGCCAATCCAAATGGAGATATTCGCATATGTACAGACTTCAAGGACCTTAACAAGGCCTATCCAAAAGTTGACTTCCCTCTGCCTAACATTGACATCTTGGTCGACCTCACAACAGGACATAAGATGCTCTACCTTATGGATGGCTTCTCTGGTTATAATTAGATTCAAATTGCACCTGAGGACCAACATAAGACCGCTTTCACAACACCTTGGGGTATTTTCTATTACAATGTTATGCTCTTTGGTCTCAAAAATGTGAGGGCAACATATCAGAGGGTGATGAAAGTCATCTTCCATGACCTCATCCATATCATCATGGAGGATTATGTCAATGAATTGTTAGGGAAATCCAGAATACGAGCAGAACATCCTACCATCCTGAAAAAGATATTTGAACTGTTAGAGCATTACAAGTTGTGGCTAAATCCAAAAAAGTGTGTCTTTGGGGTCATGTCAGGAAAGTTGTTGGGCTTCATAGTCTCTCATAGGGGCATTGAGGTTGATCCCACCAAGGTAAAGGATATCCTGGACATGCCACCTCCACGCAATCTGAAACAGTTAAGAAGCCTCCAAGGGAAGATGCAATCCATCCGTCGGTTCATAGCCTAGCTCATAGATAAGTGCCAACCATTCACTCATCTCCTAAAGAAAGACTCCACCTTTCAATGGAACCAACACTGTCAAATAGGTTTCGATAAAATCAAAGAATACCTAGCTCATCCTTTGATCTTGATGCCACCCATTCTAGGGAAACCCCTCCTCCTATATATCTCTACCACTTCAGTCGTGCTAGGGGCATTGTTAGCACAACATGATGAATCATCGAAAGAGAGGGCAATGTGCTACATCAGTCGGACATTGGTTGGCTATGAATTAAAATACTCTCCCATGGAAAAATCCTGCCTCATGCTAGTCTTTAGTGCATATAAATTTTGAAATTACATGCTCAGTCATCTAGTCAAATTAATCGCTAAAATTGATCCACTGAAGTATTTGTTATCTAGAACCACTCTGATTGGCCGCATGACCAAGTGGGTCATGCTCCTAAGTGAATTTGACATAAAGTATGTGGAACAAAAATCCATAAAGGGACAGGTCATAGCTGATCAATTGGCCGAGGCACCATTAATAGATGCTTACCCTCTAGACACTAAATTTCCAAATGAAGAAGTCTACACAGTCACAGAAGCACCAGCTTGGACACTATATTTTGATGGCTCATACACGCATAATGGATCAGGCACATGAATTCTACTAATTACCCCTTAAGGTGACTACATTCTAAAATCATTCAGGATAGCATTTCCATGTACCAACAACATTGCAAAATATGAGGCCCTCCTCACTGGCCTCCGAATTGCAAAATAGTGGCATATAACTCACCTGAAAGTCTTTGGTGATTCATTATTACTCATCAAGCAAGTTAATGATGAATTTCTCACAAAGGATGATAAGTTGTTACCCTATAAGCATATGGTGGATGATTTCAAGAAATATTTCACCTTCATATGATTTGACCAAATTCCTCGGGTACAGAATAAAGGAGCAGATGCAATGGCCACTATTGGTTCCCTGATTGACATGCCTAAAGATTGAACGAAATGTGAGTTCCTTGTGGAACAACTTTTAATCCCAGCATATGATATTCCTGAGACTGATATGGTGTGTGATATCGTAGGCTTCGCCTCCCCCTAGTACCAGGACATATATACCTATCTCCATGATAATATCATACCCCCAAAACTTACACACAATCAACACAAATCCTTTGTTCATTTCTCTTCTCAATACATCATTGTCGGTGATACGCTTTATCATCGCGAATATGATGGAATCCTCCTAAGGTGTCTGAATGAGACTTAAGCCCACATGGCACTAATAGAGGTACATGGTGGTGTTTGTGGAGCTCACTCAAATGGTATGGCCCTAGCCAAAAGGATCTTATGAGCTGGATATTATTGGCCTACATTGGAACATGATGCTTGTGAATTTGTGAAGAAATGTCTTCCCTTCCAACAACATGCAGATTTAATTCATGCTCCAGCACAGGATTTTTAGCCCCTCCTAGCACCATGGCCATTCTCTCAATGGGTTTTTGACTTGATTGGCAAGATTTACCCACCATCATCTAACGACCATACATTCATAATTACCACCACTAAATACTTCACCTAGTGGGTGGAAGTAATACCATTCTCACAAATCACTGGTATCCAAATCTCAAAATTCATCCTTTACCATATTCTTTGCAGATATGGTATCCCCTCCACCATCCTCTTTGATAATGGGAAAACCTTCAAAAACCAAGCCATGAAACAACTCTATGACACCTTTCATATCTAGTGTCGTTGGTCAATGCCTCATTACCCCCAGGGTAATGGTCAGGTAGAAGCAACCAACAAGACCCTTATCTGTATCCTCAAAAAGGTTGTCAATAACACTAGACGAGATTGGCACCTCCATATTCATCCTACCCTTTGGGCACATCGTACATCCATCTGCACCCTGATAGGCACCACCTCCTATTCTTTAGTATATGGTGCTGAAGTTGTCTTGCTAATTGAAGTTGAGCTCCCATCACTGAGGATTTCTCTGAAGAATCTTATTAGTGAAGTAGATACTCATGTTGCATGGCTTGCACAGCTGGAATTACTGGATGAACGAAGAATAAAAGCCTATGATCATCTGCAAGCATACCAAAACCACCTCAAACATAAGTACAATAAAAAGGTTCGTCCTCAAAAATTCCAAGTTGGTGAACTTGTTCTTAAGGAGAACCAGTGCACTCAACAACATCATGATAAAAAGGGAAAATTTGAGGCAAATTGGTTAGGGCCTTATATCATAGCCACCAAATATGGATCTAGGGCCTACAGGTTGACTACTCTTGGAGGAGAGCCCCTCGAAGAGCCCATCAATATCATGAATATGAAGAAGTTATACACCTAAATCCGCTCAGTAACTCCACCTAATCGGGAAAAAATAAAATAAAATCAAAAAATCAAAAAATTAAAAAAATAAAAAATCCAAAAAATAGTAAAGAGAAATAAATCTATCCTATGGTGAAAACCACCTCTTGGTGGCACCTTGGATAAGTACAAATGGTGAAAACCTGGTAACAGGCATCATTCATAGAGGGCTTAATCATTATCTACCTAACATCCTAGTTATTTTATGCTTTCATCTACACTATCATCCTCACCCATCTCATCCTAGGCCGATTGGTATATATTGAGTGAGTATTAGATGACCCATCTAGCCTATCCCCCATCTTGAGCTTTTCATTATCCCACTTTGAGCTTATATCATTCATTCCCCTTGTTGGTCGGTCTGTGTCATCATATAGGATCATCCATTATGTCGGTCTCCATCTAGATCTCATCCTATCACATCACTTGTCGAACTATGTTGCCCCTGCACTATCATGTAGGCAAGGTTGATCATTTGATCTGCCCCCAGGGTATTTTTACCATTGCATCTTCATCATCCATCATTCACCTTCATCATCCTCTTTATGCTTTATCCATGGTCTTTTCATGAACTACGAGGGCTCTGCGCTTTCACGTAGGCAAGGCTAATCTCTTATTGGCCCCTGAGCCCCTAGGTTTGTAGGATGTGTCAGTCTGTGTCCCCATCTGGCTTGTTATTCTCAAATAAAATCCTAATATTATAGAAAGATTTGGTTAATGAAAAGCATCTGGCGTCAAACTAGGTCATTCTAGTTTAGTATCTATCATCGGTCTCAACAGGATGCATCCTTCCTAGCAGACCTCATCGATCCTATCCATCACCTTGATCCTATGGCAAAGGATGTTTTAATTTTGATTGTAATATTTTGATGTTTTGGAATTTATTTGTCATTTGAGCTCACTATCAACACTTGTCATGGTCACCTTGATCCACCATATCATGGTGTGCTTTGACTAGTCAACATATGGGTTCATCTTAGTATTTTCTTTGTTGTTGCCTTTTCGGTTGTCCCACATAGTACCCACCAAGATACCTGAGGTCTTGTGTTATGCTGGGGCATCCTTGTGTGTTTGTGGTTATCCCAATGCCTGGCCCAACCAAGGTCATCATGACCTTGGGGTGTTGGGGTAGCCCCCTTTTTTCTTGTTGTGTTTGTTTCATGCATTGGATGCCTACTGGCCCTAGTCTTATATATCAGGGTATATGGTATCTTATGCTATAGAAAATGTAAATGCTCTGAAGATGGCAACTCATATTAGGATTGCATTTCATCATCTGTTTCATTGCATTCACCCTATGATTTTGGTTGTGCAAATACTTCATCCCACTCTTTCCCATTCTTCTCAGGATACTAATATTTTTTTACAGATGCCAAATGACACCCATTTTCACAATCACTACATACCCACCTTCTATTATCATGTCAATTCTTATTGGCACTTATGGCCATGTGTTATTTTCTCTAAATTACAAGCGCATTATTACATATTAGAGTCATTCTATTAACCACACATACATCACCACCTGCATCAAAACATGTTAGAACCACACATACATCACCACCTGCATCACAAAGTGTCAGACTCATAATACATCACATCCTGCATATATAAAATGTTCATACAAAATCCATCATATACATATACATAGATGCAACATGGGCACACATCATATCACCATGCGTATATCCGCATTAATAAAACCATCCATATTCCACAAAAACATACACCCAATCATCCACATAAGCATCTAATATCATAAACATGTGCATAAATAAACCAAAATATCCATCCACATAAGTAGGTAATATCATATACACATGCATACAATCACCCATCACAAAGGGAAACACACTACATAGTATCAAAAAGAACTATCCTATGTCATAATCAAAGTAATATAATGTGTGTCACATGTCCATCATACATCAAAATCTATCATATATCCATCACATAATAAACTACAAAATCTAGAGATATAGAACATCTTTGATCTCTGTCGATAAATCCTACATGCTCCACCTTGCATCTATCAAAAACTTAGTAACTTGTTACCTCCCGAATGAGCTACCCACATTTGATCTCTATGGTCAATCCAGTACTAATCTCTTGCTTGGTGTAACACTTGGTGAATCACTATAACCTCAAGTTTGTGTCCCCAGTGACTGCATCGACTGCCACTGTGCCACTGCTGCATCTCGCTCTCCCTGTAGCATCTGCATCCATATCTCTATAGTATCTCTCTCTCTCTATGTAGCCTATGACTAAACCACTGCTCCATCCCTATCCTCCTACAGCTCTTGGACTCTCAAAACTACTGCATCTCACTCTCCCTATAGTGCTAATAGCTCTAAAACTACCTCCTCTCTCCTGCTCTGAAGAGACTGAATCTGTGCCTCTGCCAACTCTCTCTCACCCTATAGCACCTAAACTCATGCCTACGCCATGTCCCTCTCTACCTCCACCACCTGTACCTACACCTATGCTACATCCCTATCTGCCTGCATAATATGAACCTACTCCCTTGCCTATCTCTCTCTCTCCTGCATCACCCCCATCTCTCCCACCATCTGCTCTAAGCAATACACTCTGTCCTGTAGCTCATCTTGCTCCTACCGGATATCACCTCCTTGCTGCCCACTATCTACTGACACATGATTGATCATCCTCTTTATCTCCCTAGCCTGCAATATAATAATCTCTGTCTATAGTCTATCACGGTCCCAACTGACAGCAACCAACTCATCTCATATCCCCTATATGATGGCCTACAGTCTCTCTCTCTCCCTCCCTATCACCTCCATCTGTGTGGTCAGGAGGTCCACCATAAATCCATAATCCCTTTGACCTACTAATGGTACTCTAGATAGCTCAACTTGGAGTCTGATCACCTCTATCTCTACTACCCTCAATCTCTGATCTGTTCTCTGAGGCCTCCCTGCCGTGTCCCTTAGCTAAACAATTGGCTCTCCCGAGGTAATGATAGGAACCACTACCAATGGCTCTACATCCCAAATATCCATATCTGACACATCTCCATCTATCTCCATATCATCATTTCCCCCTACCTTCTTGCTCCTGCTGATCCTCCCAGTCCTCCATGGAAGGATGGACTCGAACTCTCTGCGGCTGACCATGCCTCCCCACTCTTATCTATCTCCTCGGCTCTCCTATCTCCAAATGCTCCTCATCCTCACTCTCACCTATCTCTATAATAGGTGGAAGATGCCCTATCACCACCTACCCACTCCTTTGTCATCCCCTACTCTCCATCCTCCTTGACTGACTCTTGGCCTCAGTCTTCTCTCGAGCTCCCTCCTACTTTGTCACGGTCTATACCCTCATCAGCTGCCTCCTACCCGCTATCCTTTCTGGTTGACCCCTGGCCTTAGTCTCCTCTTGGGCTCCCTCCCACTATCCTCCCCCTCCCCTCCCCTCCCCTTGCCTCCTACTCTATCATGGTCTATACCCCCATCAGTTGCCTCTTGCCTACTATCCTCTCTGGCTAACTCCTGGCCTCCATCCCCTCATGACCTCCATCCTACTCTCTCTCCCCTCCTTGCTCAGCCCATACCAACACTCTCCTCTATCATACCCTACCCCCTATACCATTCTGCTAGCCAGCTCTACCCTCCACTAAGTGTATCATCTCCACCTCTGACTCCTCCTGTCCTCCCACATCTGGCTTAGGATCTCTCCCACCCCCTTGTTGTACCACCTCTCTAACTCTCCTCCACTGCCTCCTCCTCATCCTCCTCACTAACTATCCCACTACCTCCATCCTCTCTCCCACATCTGGCTCGAGACCTCTCCCACCCTCCAGTCGTACTATCTCTCTAGCCCCCCAGTGCTCATCCTCTGATCCAAATCCTATGGCTCCTACAATCAGCACCAATGGTGTAATCCTCTCCTATCTATGGTTTTGCAACCACTGGTCATATCATACTGTCACCCCTGCATCCTCTACTCCCACACACCTTCTAGGATAGGCTACCTGCACTATCACCACCCATGCTACTCTGGCATCCCTCGAGCTAAATGCGTGCCCGCACGGTTGCTCTCTAGTGAGCTACTAAAACATCATCGGCGCACCAAGAATATCATGTGTCAGCCCAAATAGTCTCACCACCCTATCTGGTCAATGCATCTCCACTATCCTTGGAAGAATCCCAATTAAGACACACTGAGTCATAAAGTGCCCTCTCTATCTCTCAGTCTACTCCCTCCATCCCCTGAAGCGTCGATGCATATAAGCTCACCACACTATGTCTCCCTCCTCCAAATCATCCATCGTCCTCTTGCATCCCTCCATATCTCCTGACCCCCCATGATGCAACACCCAGCCCCTCACCTCTCCATACCCCCATGCCATTGGCTCTCTATCATCCACATCTCCCTCCCTAACAACAATCGGTCTTGTCACCATAATATGTTCCCATGCCCACACCTATAGAAGGGTCATGTGTGTCAAACTCACTGTCTCTTGATAGCAAATCAGATGCATATCCTTGTACAACTAGGCTAGGACACAAGTACCCCACACAATCTATCCCTCACACCACTCAACAATGTGTCGAATTGCCTCCATAAACCTCATACTGCAATACTGCCTGCTACAATCTAGCAACAATATCTTACTGATCAAGCCAGCTAGAAATAAAGGAAAAGGTGATACCCTCACTATCAAGCATCTATCTAGATCCAACTATGGACGTTGTAGAGGTAGGTCGACATGTCCAAATAACATTGTCATAGTCTAATTTAACTTGGCCCCTCTCAACACCACATCACTAAGAAATATCCCTGCTATCGGTAGCTTCAAGATGCGCCATACATCCTCTAGTGTCACCATCATCTCCCATGTCGGTAGATGAAATGTCGATGTCTCTGAGCTCCATCTCTCTATCATGGCCGTCAACATCAGTCGATGCACCCTCATAACTGGCACCTCTAAAAAGTGCAATAAACCTGCATGATCTAAAGCCACCTAATCCAGACCAATCATTGTTACTACAATCATTGTTAGTACCTCTGACTATTGCACATGTGTCCATATCCACCCCAAACTCTGTATCCACACCAACTATTTATCAGTACATAATCTTCCTAGCCCTAAGACATCTTCCTCACCACTTTGCTCTTTTTTTCTCTCTTTCTTTTCTATCCTTATCTTGCCCTCATCGAGACAGGCTTGCTTTTTTTCTATCTTGAGCCCACCCTCCTGGAGCGACCCTGCCTCAGTTCGGAGCAAGCCCACCCTTCCAAGGCGAGCCTGCCCAAGCTTAGGGTGAGCTCACCCTCTTGGGGTGTGCCTGCCCCAGCTCAGGGCGAGCCCGCCCTACGGCAGGGTGAATCCACCCCGGCCCACCTTCCTAGGGCGTGCCCACCCCAACTCGGGCCCACCTTCCCAGGGCAAGCCCGCCCTCCCGGGGCAAGCCCGCCCTCGGGTGGGGTGAGTCTACCCCACCCCTTTGTCAGGGTGACTCCGCCCCTGGTGGGGGTGAGCCTGCCCTCCAGCGAGGCGAGTCCACCTCACACCTCTGTCGGGGTGAGCCTGCCCTCACCTAGGGCGACTTTTCCCCCAGGCGGGGAAAGCTCGCCCAAGCCCACCTGAGCCTAGGGCGGCTCCACCCTAGCTTGGGGCAAGACTGTCCCAGCCCAAGGTAGCTTTTCCCCTATCGGGTTGAGCCCTCCCAAGGCTAGAGCGGCTCCACCCCAACTTGGGGTAAGTTTTCCCCAGCCTGGGGCGGCTTCGTCCTGCTATCAGGGCAAGCCCGCCCCAGTTTGGGGTGGCTCCTCCTTAGCGTGGACGAGCCTGCCCCAGTCCAGGGCTGCTCCACCCTGGTACGGGTCGAGCCCACCCCTATCCAGGGTGGATCCACCCCTCTATGGCGGCGTGCCCTCTTTTACCCCCCGAATAAACCCCTTCCCTCTTCTCTTTTCCCAATTAACTACACTACCCATTTTTCTATCCCCACCACCTACAAAACCCACATTTTATATTTTCCTTTACTATCTTAAAAGCATGCTAAATGTTTAAAATACATAGCGCGGGTCTTATTAGTCACCTTACAGGGCACCGCGAAGTGGGTTTAGCATCTCCGTAGCTCATCTGCTCGGTGGATGATCTCTATATCATAATCCCGTGGCATTGTTTCTCTATCTCCCATCCCCCTTCTTTATATTTTTCTCAATTGCTACAGTAACAATGAGACAAGGTAATTCTTCAAATTACCTTTTAACCCTTCTTCTCCCCCGTTTTTCAAATAAAAGGTATTTTTTACCTTTTATTTAACTTTTTTTTCTCCCAACTAATCCCCTTCTTTCCTGGAGCCGCCATTTGTAAACAGTACATCCAATCAACTCCATTCAAAAGTCAAAGTTTCTTAGTTTTCCGCCCTCTATCCAACGGTCTCTTCCATTTCTTTTTATCAAGAAGTTGTCTGGGGCACCCTTGTTTCATCCCCAACTAGCCTCTCGAGGGGGCATACCCTATCATTTTCTGCCATCTATTTGATGCAGGCACTAGGGCATCCCTCTCCTTTTTTCCCTCCTCTTGGATAGCTCATTCAACCTCTTTCACACTGGGGTATCAATCCCTACCATTTTCTTCATCACCGACATTTTATTTTTCTTCAAAACATTGTTATTTTAATAATATTTCAAAGAGGGACAAAATGTAGACACCCAAATTTGATCATGCCCATATGATCAAATCTACCTCTTTATTCATCAAGTTTGTCAATATTAATTTATTTAATTAATATTACACTTCCCACATAAGACTCTTAAAGTATTTAATTTAATAATTAAACACTTTATCTGGTGCCTTTCTCCTTTCTAAATTAAATAAATACACCAATTTATTTAATTTAGTCATTCTAATCTTTTGAATTAAAATCAATTTAAAATTCTTCTTTTCTCCCTCCTTGTCACATCCTCCATAATCCATCTCTCATTTTAATTAATTTAATTAATTCATATTTAGGGTGTGCATCCTCTTAATCAAGGATTAATGTCACATCCTCCTACATTTGCCACTTGTCTCTAATCTTCCATTAATTATCATAATCAAGTATTTGCACAACTCTAATCAAAGTCATTAGCCACTTTTGGCACCACTTTTTAGTCAATCTTTCCATTTTCCTTTCTGGGCATTGACCTTCTTTCCTATGAATTTTTTAATTCACTTTTATTCATCCTATGTCTCTCTCCTCCCCATGTGAATTTTTAGTTCACATTTTATCTTTCCAAGGTTTCTAGAATGTTTGACATGTCACCTCATGCAAATGTGACCAATTCCCACCTTTTTGGTGACCCTCTCTTATCCATTAGATTCTCCCATGAATGTGAATTTTTAATTCACATTTATTTCTCCAACCTCTTTCCCTTTTCCCATGGAGATTTTGAGAAATTCCAAAATTCTTCAAGTGTCATTTTCACTCCCACTTGGGGATAATTTCCTTTTTAAAAGAAATCTTCTCTCTCCCCAATGTACTTGGAAGGTACTTGTCCTTCCTCCACATCATGTACCTCCCTTCCACATCACCTACACATCATCTCACCCTTAGCCATCTCATAATCCACATGTCAAGATGTGAGGGCTTGTGAGTCCTCAACTCATCTTAGCCCTTCATCTTGGCCTTGTTGGATAAATCCCAACCATTAAATTTTCTAGAGAATTCAAGTTTCTCTATAAATACCCCATCCTCTAAGGCATTTCGAACACTTAGTCATTTTACAACTAAATGCTGCCATTTTGTGCACTCATCTAGCCTTCAATTTCATTCACTTGCATTTACATCCAAGCATATAGTTAAGCCTTGCATTTATCCATAACAACAGCCATCAAGGAGCATACAAATCAATCTAAATCAAGGGCCAACCAAGGAGTTTCAGCTATGAAAAGGGAGGTATATCTATTTGTCTTCATTTAACACTTTCCTCTTTGTATTTATAAATTTCTTAGGCTAATCTTGAGGTGTTTCCTTATGTTTTTCCATTGCATTTTAGTTGCTTAGAATAGGTTAAACATTTTGATATCACACCTTCTACACAAATTTTCTCTTTTAGATATAAGGGAAAGTTGCCATTTGAGAAGTGAGTAGGAGATAAGTCTCATAATTAAATAAATAAATTTATTTAATTACATGTATCTTTGATGAATTTAGAAGTTTGCATAATTAAATAATTAATATTTAATTATGTGTGAGAGATGAAAATGGAAGGTAATTAAATATTTTAAAATATTTAATTTAACTATGAGATGAGGAAGGTGTTTGGAGGAATATTCCATTATTTGAATTAAAATATTCAAATTTAGAATAACATAATAATTAATATAAATAAATTATAAAATTTATTTAATTTAATTAAGAGGAAGATGGAAGATGGCAATAATTAAATAAAGTTATTTATTTAATTAAGGTAGAATAATTATAAAAGTGAATAATATAAATAAATAACTAAATTTATTTATATGTAGATGACTTTAAAAGATTAATTAAATAATTCATATTTGATTAATTAACAAGTTTGATTAACTGTGACCATTTTTAGACGTATACAATATCAATTTTGAGCTCATTTCTATTATGGTAGCAAAGATATATACTAACCCTGAATCTATGGATCCCTTCTATGTTCATCCTTTTTGTTTTTTGCAACATTGCATCTAGGGATGGCCCCTTTATCATGAGAAATTTTTTTTGAAAAATATCATTGGCATAACAAATTCCAAATAAGCTCTCATGTCCTTATCACATGAAATTTATCATTTTCTACCTTAAAAAAATTGATCACAACATGGTGTTTTATAATTACTTTAAGGTGAGAAAAATATTCCATTATGTGCTTCACTTTTTTCAGACATGTTGTACTTAGTGAAGCATTGGCATAAACATTTTTACTTCAATTTGTTCAAACATTCTAGATTTAGTGATGTATTAGCATGACATTTTGATAATTTTTTTAGCACCTTATCAAAATTATTAAGGATTATAATTCTTGGTATGGTTGACAATGGGTACAAACCTAGTGAATACTAAAATTCACTAATCCTTGTGTGTTTCTCATTTGTTCTACTTTGTATTTGGGGATCACCTAGTGAATTAAACAATCGTCACTAGCTCATGTTTCCTTTAATTTGTGATTCACCTAGCAAATATTAGACTTTTCTAGCTTGTGAGTCATGAAAACCTTGGGTGTGGATCCTAGCATAATGCATCTTACTATTCCATGATATTTATACCCTCCTTTTTCATTACATACATGTGTGTGTTCCCTTGTGAGTATGTTGGTTTTTCATGTGATCATGAATCCTTGGGGCTTGTGCACTCCCCTTGGATTCATTATCATCCTCTCTCCAACATTTGGACAATTGGACCCCTCTTGACATATATTTTATACTTTAGAATGAGTCTAAGCATAATTTCATACTCTCACTAAAGTGGGGGTTAAATTTAGTATCATAAATTATCGCCCTTAATAATTTCACACTATATTTTGCTCCCCCTCAAGTAATTGGATCTAATTGAGCACCTAATGTCCCAAATTATGTATTCCATGGCCTATTTTATTGTTTATTGAAAAATTTCAAGTAGAAAACCAAATCATTCATTTAATATTTTTCCCCCAACACCTTAAGTCCCACAAAATAGGGATAAAACATAGTCACCTAGGGAAACTTGGTCCCCCTATTTTTCCTCCAAAATTGAATATTTTGAAGGTGACATTTTATTATTTGAATTTCAAATTTTCAATGTTAGCTATTGGGATTTAATTTGTGGAAAACTAGAAAAATGCATATAAATACCTAGTCATTTCATCATTTGAAATAATTGGAAATCCTATAAGCAAGAAGTAAAAATTCTTGTCAAGAGCATTATCAAGCAAGTCAAGAGTAGCATTCCAAAGGTCTATTGCTACACTTCAATATCAAAGAATCATGTAAAATTGTAAGTGAGCCTTTTCATGTTCATGTTATCATTGTTTTTGTGAGATATAACCATTGTAGGTCTTCATGAAAATCAAGCAAGTGAGAATCAATCCTTGAGGAGATGTGCATGAATCCAGTCCTTCAAGGAAGCCATTTATGAGTGGTGATTTGCATTCCATTGTTGATTCATCATTCATTTTATTATTTATCCTTATCCCTCAAAATCATAGGATTTGTATCATTTCCATTCCCATTGTGGAAGTGGAAACCCTAACACGGGGTTTGACTAAGGAAATCTCCTATATGGCACAACCCTTCCTCTTTATTTGAATGTGAAAGTGTTAGGTTTGAAGAATATTGGGAGAATTTTGAAGTTAAACTATTCATTGTTGCATGTAAACCATACATCTTGACAACATGTGAAAACTCACTTATATTGACCACTAGCAAAGATTTGGTAATGCAACAAGTAGGAAATACTTGGCTCATGAGGACTATGAAAATATATTTGAAATTGGTCAACAAGGATATAGTCACCCTAGGAAAAAACTTCCTCTAAAATTAGGCTCAACTTTGAATCATAGTGCACATTACTCTTCTTAGTCCATTTCTCACTTGTCTAAATTTGTTAGTGATTTTCCATATCTATTATCTTTGCATCAAAATAGGTATTTGGATCATTAGCCTAGTCAAATCATAGCATTTTATTCCTAAATCCATTCCAAGTTTAGTCAAGGGTAGGTTGACTCTTCATTTAGGTTGTAAGTCAATCCTATATCTTGTCCAACCTATCAAACCCCTTTCTAATCTAATGAAAGAAGGAAAAGGTGTTAAATCCTAAAATGGTACCAACCTCTAAAAGGGTATGTGCAGGATCATCATGGAAAAAATAGGCCCATAAGTGGCAACAAATTCAAAAAAATAAGAGTTAGGCAACTTGACGTAAAAAATTGAATAAGTTATCTATATTATTTCAAAAATATGTAAGAATAGAATATGTATCAAATTGAATGTAGTTTCTAAACTACATGCTTTTTAAAAAAATAAAAAATCTATTTGGTGAAATTTAGAAATTTCAATGCAATGTTACTTAAATTTCAGGGAAAAAATAAGTATGTGTATGTCTGACCACCCTAACAACAATAAAATGATAATATTTTTTTATAAGATTTTAGATATAAGTAGAGGACTCATGCCCCGATGTGATGCATATTTTTTGTAATTTTTTTCCTAGTAAATAATTAATTGTGATTTTTTTATTACAACTTTTTAAAAAATATAAAAAAATTGTATGTCTGACCACCTTAACTTGCTCAAAACTTCATGAAATTCAATTTTTCTTTTTTTAATCCTATAGTATGCAGAGCATAGAATGTGATGCATGTTTTGGATTCAAAAAATGTGATATCGTTTGAAAGCTATAGATGTTTTTCAATCAGCCTATTAATCAGGACTTTAGTCATAATTTGAATAGAAAATGAATAATAATTAATTATTAAATTCAAATTAAAGCAGAATTTATATCGATGGAAAGTTGAGAATCTTCTTTAAAAACTCTTTTTGTTTCATCAACTTTGTGTAAAAAAATAGTCACCAGCCACATAACCATCATATTGCCACTTTTTGGCCCATCATGATCCTGCACATACTCAAAAGGTGTTTCCCTTTTTCCTCATTTCACTCACATTTTAGATTTGGGAGACATCATTGACTAAATTCATCTTCTCTTTGATGAAGATGATCCTTCAATTCTTGTGAGGGACAATTTGACCCTCTTGTTCATTCTCTACATGATCATCCTTTTTTTTTTGACATGAGTGTGGATTAATTTGTACAACATTTGGAGGAGGCTTATTTGTCTTTAGAGGAGTTATCTTTGTATTTATATTGTGTTCTACAATTATTTTGCAGAGATTTTGGATTGTATTCTTTGACACTGTGGCCTAGAATGCTTTTTTGAAATGTGACACCTTTTAGCGTCGACATGGAGAGAATTGAGCATTATTCAAAGACATCACAAACTATCCTTCTTCTTGCATCTTACTTTCAAGAATGGAAAGACATCATGCATATTGTACACACTAAAAATTTTCCTAGGCTTGTGAACTTTATTTTCTCCATCAAATTCCCCTTCACTCCTAACAATTAAATAATTTTAATTATTTAATTAATTCATTGCTATCTTTATTTCATCCTTTGAATAATTAAATAAATGGTATTTATTTAATTACATCTCTAATGCCCCTTTCTACTATAATTAAATAAATTTTATTTATTTAATTGCTACTAATTTGTCATCTTCTTCCCATTTTGAATTAGATTATTATTTAATTTAAAAATTAGCTTGTCACATGTCTTCTATGATTAAATAATATCTCTATTATTTACTCATTCATTTCTCACATTTGAATTAAATTATTATTTAATGAAAAAGTCAACCTGTCTCATGTCCCTTATAATTAAATAATGTGTATTATTTAATTATTCATTTCCCTATCAAATCACATAATTTTATATTTTTTTGAATTCTTCCTACAACCCCTTTTTCTATGCCAACCTCATTATCCATTCCAATCTTATCTTCTCTTGTCTCATTCAATTTCAGCCTTTGATTGAATTATTTTATAATTCAATCTTATCCATTCATTCTCGACATCACCCTAATTTTTCCCTAACCCTATTTCATACTACAACTTTCATTCTTTTTCATTGATTGAAACATCTTATTGACATTGAATCTCAACCATCTATTCAAATTTGTATTTTCTATAAAATACCCTACCATTGTCATTTTCATACATCTAGTTCATATGCAAGTACATGTTCGTGTGAGACAACTATCTTCAATATTTTTCTAGTCATTTTCATGGGCCATTATTGCATACTCAAATCTAAGGGAATCAAGTACATTAAATCAAAATGGAGAAGGGAAATGGAGGTGAAGCAATGATGGCATGAATACTTTATGGTGATATTACTTTATATTTCATATTTTTATGCTTATTTGTGCTCTATTGCTTTATTGGGGTCTTAGAGTTAGAGTTTATATGATTTATTACCTTAACTTGGATTGTTAACCTAATTACATTGGTGAACCTGATGTGAATCTAACTAGACCTTACAAGAATTTTTAGAACTTTTGAGTTTTTGAGGTCTACAATGCAACTGTAATGCTGAAATGACACAACTACTATTCAAAAGCCAGTGTAACACAATCACCATTGAGAAAGAACTAGATCTATTTTCAATTATGTTTTTATCATTTTGTTCTTGGTGGGTTGTGCCATGTTTTGAATTCAAATAAAGGATATTCCTTTAAATATCCCTATTTAGGGATAGTCTAGGAGTTAGATAATTTTCACTTGATATTGTAATTTCTATGATATACATTTTTGTTCGACATCCCTATCTAGGCCAATTGGAATACAAATAAGAAGTTAATTCGAATCTCGATGCTGAAGGTCCCACCAGAGGAAGAGCAGGGCTTGCTCAACCAAAGGAGGTGACCCTGCGTTGTGTTCTCTTGATTTAGTTAATTTCTATTTAATTTGTATTGAATGAAAAAGTTTATAATCTTTATTACTATTTAAATCACTATTAAGTAGTTGCATCTACTTATCTTTTCTATATTAGCTCATGCTATTACCAAATAGTTAATTATGTTGCATTATAGGATAATATTTATTTGTTCACTTTTAATTTGAATGTTGTTCATAAGAGTTAGATTTGGTAGCTATTCTCAAATGCATGATAGTTTTATGTAGAAGCAATAATGATGACAGATGGAAAGATTAAACTAAAGCTTATTTGGAATGCATTCATGGAATTTAGTGTTGTTGTTTTCTAGATTAATATTTTCTTTCTTGTAAGCGTAAAATGGACTTTCTTTCAAGAAATATAGGAATAGAATTTACTTTCTTATAAGCATAAAATAGACTTTCCTTTCAAGTGAAATAAAAATATAATTTTAATTCTAAATTCTAGACTAAGTGTGAATTTAAGTTATACTTAATTCTTTCATGAATCAATTAAAACTAGGTTAAGTTAAATCTAAACTAAGTCATTAGAGTTTGAATCAAGGAAAAAGATAGTTAAAGTCTTTAGAATTTAGTTAGAAATGAGTTGTTGAGTTCCACTCCTGAGAGCTCCTGAAAGCTCTTGAAGGAGACTAATCAAAATCAAAAGTCACTATTTAGAGTGCAAAACCCCCCGAAAGAAAGTGTGGAATCATCCTTATCACATATAGCTCTAAGACACACCCAATTTGATAATTAAAAGTTTAAATGATGCAAGAAGTGACACAAATGGCCTTTCTAATCAACAATCATATATTGTGACAATGTGTCTTCTATTGCCTTGACTAAGAATTTTTTTTTCATGGAAGAAGCAAGCTCTTTAAAATAAGGTATCATTTCATAAGAGAATTAGTTGGTAATGGTGAAGTTAAAATGAAATTTTGTAGTTTTGAGCAATAGCTTGCAGAAATTTTTACCAAATCATTGAGCAGAGGTTGCTTTGAACGCTTAAGAGATAGGCTTGGGATGATGGAATGGTCTAGTACTTCAGTGCTAGAAACTCAAAAAAGTGCCAAAAATATGGATAGGTTCAAGAAAGATAGTTCCAGGACATAGAATAGTTGCAAATAGGATTACTCTAGAAATTTTCCTCAAAAAATTTTGCTCTGAAAATTTTTCTCAAGAAAATTTGCTCTGAAAATTGCCAATGGTGATGAAAAAAAAAGGATCAAGATTAAGGGAAAGTCTTGGAATTACTAATCTTGAGTAGCACCAACCATGTGCATTTAATGTAGCATTAGAAGAGATCCATTTTGGATCATTCCCCCAATTTTCATGTCTAACATATCCTTGCTAGTTAATGTTTTTGGTAGAGAATCAATTCTAGTGGCTGAATTTGAAATTGAGCAGCAGTTTTTGAAAAGGAAACAAAGACAAAATAATAGTATGTTCAACAGCAAAAAAAATTGAACAAAAGAACAAGGAGGGAACGTTTAGGAGAATAAAACAGAGAATGAGAAGAACCTGTTGCAACAAAAGATATTACACAAAGTGCAAAGCTCCAATGATGCAGAATATTTGCAGTAGCAACATAGTGTAACACATAGAAAGTTGTGTTGCACTGGAATCATGGCAGTTTATTGTAAATAGAGCCATATCTCTGATTTTAGTATGTAAATACTTTTAATGTAATCTTTTTGTGTACTTGAATGAAATTGAAAATTGTTCTAACTCATTTTTATCTCCTTTACTATGTGTGTTTTCATCTTTGCCCACTTTATTTGGGATATTTTCCCAACAATAGATGTACCCAAAGCTAAATGATAAAATTGTTCAACACAAAGTTGTGTCACACTTTATAAAGGAAACAACCAACATTGATCCAACTTTTAAACTTGAATCACTAAAAAGTGGCTATATTTTTTGAATCTTGAAATGATGTAAACAAGTAAAATATGTATTTTTTAGTATATTTTATGTTTGTATTTTTTTTTTAAATAAATAATTATTTTAAACTAGTTTTTAATAAATTAACACTATAATTTAGTTGTTGATAAAATGCTGAAAAAATGAAGTTGCATGAGATGCCAAATTTTTTATTGTAATTTTTTTTGTGTATTTATAACTTGAAACTTTAGTGCATCAATATATTTTTTCCAATTTTGCTAAATATATGTTTTTAAATAAGTATTAAAATGTGCATGAATAAAAAAAATTATTTCCATGGGATGTCAACTTTCATATTAAATATTTATCTAAAATTGAAAAGAAATTACACCATCTTGAAATAGATTCTTTTATGTAGTGCATCATATTTCTTTCAAATTTTTTTAATAAGTTTTACTATTTTTCCTTGGCATGGTAATGAACCTAATATTTTGTGTTGATAACTTACATTTAGTAAAAATAAAAAATAAAATATAAATAATAATTAGACTATTAAAATAAATATATTTTTGAAAATTGCAATTATAGATCTACAAAAGCGTATTTTTATATTTTTTTAAAAATGTTATAATTTACATTAGTATGAGTTACTGAAACTTCAAGTTTTTCAAATAATTTTAGTTTTTTGGTAAATTGGACTCAAAGTGGTGCTCCATATAATTTTCCCTAACAATTTTAGTTGAAAAAGTTGTGGAAGTATCTAACTTATCTAGAATGAATCTTACTAGATTATAAGTTTGACCAAAATTGATTTTTAGTTAGAAATACTTAAATTCAGTTGTGTTGATAAGTTGGTTGAAAGTGTGACACAACTTTGTGCTTTTATCCTGAAATGTATCATATTTTGATATAAAATGGTTACAAGTATGAATTAAAGCAAAATGACATGCATTATTATGAATAACTATTTTTTTCTAATATATTATGATTTAAGACTCAGAACATTTAATTCTAGTGGTTGCTCTATTAATCATATCTTTGTATTTCTTACTTGATTCTAACTGATTTTGTAGACTAATTTATTCATGAATGAATGAGAAAATCTAATGGAAGTAGATATCACCTCTTAAATGTAAAGATCTCCATATAATTGAATCATTCCAATTATACCTTCCATTTATCAATGTAATACTTGACTCAATTAAAGGTTGTTTTTTTTGGAATAGGGTTTTGTAAGATACCTTATATGTGTTGGATGTTTTCTTATGTTTCCACATAAATTAGGATGAGAGTTAAAGGTAAATGAACAATTTCCATCTAGATAATATTTGAGCATTATGAACCATCATTCATGTAGATACTCTTGGTTGCATAATTTGATGTTTATGAAAACTCATTTTAAAAATAGAATGCATGATTGATGAATATTAGATTTTTTTTCTCCTTGTAAGAAGGGTAATGCTTTCTCATAAATCCATAAAACATGATTCCTTGTGATAATTGGATAGGAGGTAATGTGGTAATGAAGATCTTGTCTAAGAATGTATACTCATATATATACCCTTATATATGTATATACATACATACATGAGCTATATATTCTTTATTTATTATTGTGTATTTTACTTTTCTATTATACTTGCATTCTCTTATTATTGGACCCATGTCATTTCTTGATATGCACTATTGAAAAGATTGTTGACATATATACACATATGTAGTCATGTTATCATGATAGTAATTCAGTATTTGCATAGATCTAATTAGATGTTTGTAAGAAATGATGGGCCATGCACAAATGAAGATGAATTATAATTTAACCTACATGATTGACTATGTATGTGCATGAATGTCAAGTATGATGATGTTATTTTCAATGTAGACCTTGAATTTTAAGTGATTATATGTTGATATGACTTATTCCACGTATTTCATTACACATATTCAATGATGCATTACTAGTTTTCCTCATTCTAGGTTGGGTATTCTTTGATGAAATGAAGAATTCTAGGGAAATGTTTCACTTTGTGGTAGGGTGGAAATTTTCTCTAACAATTTTATCACCTTTGCAAAGGAAAAAGTAGTTCAAAAGTGAAGGGGAATCTTACCAGGAAGGCTCAACATTTCGTTTGAAGTATATTCTTGTTATTGACCAAGAGGTCTCTTATAAGGAGAATTTTCCCATGTGAATTTCCTTGTAAATGGCACATGTACTCCAAATTTTTAATTTAAAATAATCCTTTTAACATTTTTCTTATGCGATGGAAACATGTCATTCCTTTGGAGTTGATAATGTGTAATTTGTGTATTTATTAACCTAGACTTGGACATATGAGTCTAGTTAGGGTTTTATGGATCTTTAAACTCTGAATATAGTATTCAATGTGTGCATTTTCTATTCTACTTTGTCTTTGGATCTCAAACCTTGATTTTGGTGTTGTAGGTGACTTTTTAGTGAATATTACAACCTTGTGACAACTTGATGAGCTTCTCCAACCTTGAAATCTGATCTTCAAAGGATATTCAAGTTTTCAAAGCACCTAGATCTGCAATGAAACAAAGAGAGAGAGAGAGTGTGTGTTTATTGTTATGTAATAGGGGTTTCCTTGGTCAAACCCCTTATAGGTAATTAAACCAAATGATTAGATAATGAAATGAAGACATGAAGCATGAAACAAAGGACATGAATCATGGAAAATGATACCTTGAATGATGCCTTATAAATTATTTCTTGTAAATCTGTAACTCAACTTGAAATGGCCATGAAGGATGTAGATCTTGATCTTGACAATAGGTGTAGAATAATATTTGATCTTAGATATTTAATACTACATCACAACACTAGCTCAATAACATGATTGATGCTTGATATCTTTGACATGATGATGGATCTTGATTTTTTGCAACAATCAATGAAGAATTCTCCCCTTGAATGCCTTAGAAATGATCTTGAATGCTCTCTTGATGATCTTGTGAAGTATTGGAATGCTTAAATCTTGAGTGCTTGAATTGATAACATCAATGCTTATATGAAATAATGGTTTGAAGTCTCATTTATATAGTAAATCCATATAATATCCCATGTATTAGATCCCAAAGGCTTACATACATGAAATTTGAACTTAAAACCTATTAGGTGAAAATTTTGTAATCCTTTTTAACAGATTACAAAACCTTAATTTCAACCACAGTTATGTGAGATAGAATATCTCCTCTCAGAAAAGGGAGGCACCCTTCTTACTACTTATTAAAACTAAGGAAAACTAATCAGATATTTACAATAATGTACACTACACTAATGATATGGGGGTGTGTCACATTTATTATTCTCTTTTTTTTAGAGAATATGTTTTACAATGTTTCACAGTTTTAACTTCTAGGTGCAATACAAATTCAAATTAAAAATAATCAATAATTCCAATATTCGTATCTTGTCAAATCAAAGCCTAGGAATACTAGCATGATAAAGATAAATAAATAAAAAGAAATTATCACAAAGGCATAAATCCATTCCATAGTTTCTGATAATGAATCCTTCAAGATAGTAACTATTATTGTAAAGGAAACACAAAGTCTTCTATATACTTCACAACAAATCACATGAGTAGTATGAATAAATATAATCATAGTATTATAGATAATTCACCAATAGTATCAACAATATCACAATTTTAAGCAATGAGTGTAACTCAAAGTCTACATAGATTCACTCAAAATCTCTTTCAATATCAACTACTAATCACTATCAATTTAAATCAAATCATAAGATAATTGTTCCCAACATAAATTTTGGTGTTCAACTTCATTTATTTATTGATAAAAAATAGATTCACAAAAATTAAATCAAAGTTTCAATATTTGCTTCACACTTGGGTACCATTTCATTGCATAAGATAAAAGATCTATATTGCAATAGAATCCTCTCTTATTTATAGATGGGAGAGGAGAGATAATCTAGGGAAAACTCTAGCTAACTAGTTGACTTATTTAAAAATGTTTTCCATAAATGTAGAACATATTTTTTTTCATGTAATTATGTTTTTCAAAATGACATGTAAAATGTCAAAGCCTATCTACATAAAGCATAGGAGAAAGTATATGAATTATCTAACTCTAGAGATATAAGAATTTTTTCATGGTTCCTTGATCTTGGCTTGGAAGTCTTCACATTTCTTCTTTATCTCCTACATGACTATCTCATCTAGACCAACTATATAGTCAATAATTGTATGAACCCTTATGATTGAATTTCTTGCAGATGAACAAATATTTTTGGATCTATATAGATGTGTCTTGAGGTTGTTGAGAGGAATATGAACATTACACAAAGAATTCATCAAAGTCTTTGAAAAGCATTCATCTTCAACCTGCTTCATGATAGCTTATTTGAAGATATGAGGAATATCACTTACCGGGAGGAAGGTATGATCACCATCAAGGAGTTTTCTTAACAACTCCTCAATTCCATTCACCATGACAATACGATTCCCTTAGACATATTATTTCACCTATTGTATGTCCCTGATGAGAGATTTGATGAATTGTATGTGGTTTCTAAGAGACTCCTTTACTTCCACATACTTATCTTTGTTAGGAATTACCCCGAATTCCACTAATTTTCTCAACTTAGTCTCCTTCATTTGAAACCAAAATGTGAGACTTTGTTCCATCTCCTTTTACTCTAAGGAAAGTGTGCCTTGTACCTTCTCCAATTCCAATTTCATTCTAGATACTTGAGCAGTCTTTTCGTTAGCCACAACTATGAGTTGTGAACCATGATCAATTATTTCATCAACAAATTCATACAACACTTTACCCCTCGAGTAAAACATTTAATTTTTTTCATTGATGGGTCCTCAACATTTACCATGGCCATAAGCTTCACATTTTTTGATGAACCTATTATCTTTCTTAAGACTAATGCATATCATTCATCCTTCTCCATGTACATATTTCTAGCTTGCTCCATCTTATCAAGTCTATTTGATAATGCATTTAGGGTCACCTGTGCATCTTCTTTTGCACTTGCATTAGTCACCTTACCAAGTTGAACCCTTGTTATAGTGTAATGTTCCATACATCACCCTACTCAAGTGGAGGTAATCCAATATCCACATACTTGTGGCCTAACTTTTCCACATGAAGTCTTGAACGAACTTTTGCCTTCTTTTTCACCTTGGATTTTGGAAGAACTATCTCTTCAAGATCTATCTCATTTGGGGAAATCATTTATTTCTTGTGCTTAGATACTGTCATATTTTCCAAGGGGGAAAAGATGAAGTATTTCCTTCTTGAATTATAGTTAATTCTTGTGTAACAACCACCTTTGTAGGAATGGATGTTATAGTAACAATTGGAGTAGTATCGGTGAAGATTGTACCAATTGATTGTAGAATAAGAGGATCTTGCAATTACTCCTTCACAAAACTATCAAAATTATCCTAAGAAGAGATATGATATGATGGGGAAGATAGGATAGGAAGGGATGATGGTGAACCCAAGGAAACATCAATACTTTTCAAGATGGAACCTACAAGATGAGTGGAAAGGACTAATGATACCAAAGGAGGAATGGCAACCTTTACTGCATGTAGAGTTGTTGTATGAGGAGGTGAAGTGGGAAGAGGAGGTGGAGGAGTAGTAGGATTTGGAGGAGTGTGACAATCATTGGTTGTAATAAGTGATAATGTATGGGAGGGATTATCAACAAGATTCTCATGGGGAGATAGTGGTATTTCATCATTATGCCTTTCTTCTTTTGCATCACCTACTTCCTCTCCTTCATCTTCCTTAGACTCTTCTGATTACTCACTTTCATTATCTTCTTATTCATCTTACAATTTTTTTTCAAATGCAAGCTCTTGTTCTTCTATAGATGGTTATTATGCTTAAATATCCTCCTCTCTTTTAGTTGTTCATGTAGTACTTTTACCAAAAGTGAATTTGATCTTAGGACCCCTCTATGAAGAAGGAGTATCCGCATATTTGTCTTTAGTGAAAAGTTCTTGTTGTTGGCTAGTTTCACCTCTTGGTGTTTCTCCCTTAGATTCTATTTTAAAAGATTTCAATTGAAATACATGCCTCTGCAACCATTCACCTGTGTTATGTAGAATAGGAGCAATTCTTTCTCTAACGGAAACACTATCTTCATGATTTTCCTTGTTCATGCAATGTCTCATTTTAGGGAACATCATGCTTAATGTATCCAAAAGAGGATAAGTGCAAGCGGTCTCATATTGTTTCCAAGAGAGGAAAAGTGCAAGGTCTCATCCTAGGGAACATTGTGCCAAATGTTTCCAATCAAGGAAATCATGAGAAAAAGAAAATCACACAATGAAATGTGAGTGGTGATGTATTCCCCCACTTTAAAGTGGTTGCAAACACCAGTACTGTCAGAAATTTCTTTAAAGTAGAAGAAGAGGACATGAGAGCTTACTTGGAAATCTCGATGCCAATTCATGTGTTTTTTAGAAGATATGTCATGAAAAAGAGAAGTATGTCACATGTGAGCCAACTTAAGGCATGCCATCTACATCTTAAGCTTTCTCTTACATGTTCATGGAAAGTTAACGAATAGTCAAAAGAGGAAACAACAAGTGACATATGAGGATAAGGTTGTCAAACCCCTTGCCTCCACTTAGTGCAAGACAAGGGTGAGCCAAAATGGTTGATGAGATGCAGGGTAGAGTGAAAATCAGTAAAAATTAGAGGAATTAGGTGGCCCCATAGAAGGAAGAATACCAAACTCTTGAAAATGTTGGATTTTATTACTCAAAGCCTTACATTGATTGGTGAAATGACCATGAACTCTATGATAGGAATAGAATGAAGTCTTGTAGGAGCATTTATTTTGAGTTCTGGGATGGAGGGTGATCAAGTGATCTTGGAGGAGTCTCGACAAGATACCCTCTTGATCAATGGTAGAAGGTGGTCTTGAGGTTTGCATCAAAGATACATCTTCCTTAGTATTAGATCTCATACTTACACAAGTTTCTCTATATTGTGATATTTTGTCCTCACTCTTACAAGAGGAGGGAAAATATCTTGAATGCAGATAATTAACATTTTGTGAGATTGACATTGAAATTAAGTGAAGGGTTTGTTGTTTGTGTCATATTGTGTAAAAGATGATTGTTCAAGACTACTAGTGTTGAGGAGTTCAGGATGGATGATTGTTAAGGATGATTTAGGAATATCTTGTGTGAAATTTTTGATGTTGAGTAAAGGCTTGGAAATCTCTATCAAAGGATAGTAACCAAGACCATGAGTGGTTTTTTGTGTGATAGGGTCTATAGGGTTGTAGATACCTTGTTCATTAGCACCACATCCTTTTCAACTATAGTCAATTTGTTTCATAAGCTCATACCCTTTTCCATTAATCTTTTTCATTGCTTTGGGATTAGGTGGTGGTTGGTGATAATCATTGTCAAAGGTGGTTGTGTAGTTTGTTTTGTTCTCTAAATTGGCTGAAGTGGATGCTTTCAAAAGGTTGTTCAAATTTTGTGTTAACATTATCATTGTTTCTTTTCCCTTATTTGAATATCTGTGGATGATTTTGTATTTTCCCATGAAATCATGTTTGAAATTCAAGGAACCCCAATCATCTTCTAATAGCATCGTGACTTGTTAAATATTTTTTTGTTTATGTTTTTGTTGTCCGAGTTCCACTTGTGTGGGTGGTGTTAATGTGTTCAAGGGGTTCTATTTATTTTTCTCAAGTTGCAAGACACTATAAGGCTCATTATCAACATCAAGTGTGTACACTTTGTTGTTGTAGATGTATTTCAATTTTTGATGAAGAGTGGAAGGCCCACCATTCATTGCATGAATACATGCCCTACCTAGAAGAAGGTTATATGAAAGATCATGAGGCATAACCTAGATCTATTTGTTCAATGTGACTTCTCCAACTATAATGGGTAAAGTGATTATGCTAAGCGGTGTCTTTGTGATCTTGTCAAAGCCCTTAATAGATAAAGATTCATGTTGAATTTTTGACTTATCCACATGAAGCTTATCCAGAATTTTACACTAGACACATTAAGGGTTGAGCCATTATCAATAAGTGTTTTCTTTATCCCTATCTGATTGAATTGAGAAATGATCATGAAATCTACATTTTGTTTTTGCATTTCCAAATACTGGAATTCACTTTGGTGGAAAACAATGTCAACATTTATTCCTTAGACCCTGGCTACTATGTTAGTTGGTTGTGCATTAGAAGGGATAGGAACTTGTTGCAATGCTACTTGGATCATGTTGTGATAGTGAGGGGATGCTTGAATAAGATCCCATAAGGATATATTAGCTGGACTATTCTTTAGTTTTTCAACAAGATTGTACTCCTGAGTGTGTGAATTTAAGTGAGGATCTCTAGGAAAAATGGGATTTGGAAAAGGTAAGGGTGTTGGTGTGGGTTGTTGTGGTTGCAAATTATTTCTAGTGTTATATGTAGGAGCAACGATATTATGACTCGGTTGCTACAACACATTAGTTTGAGGTGGGTAAAGAGTAAACATGGGTTTAGGTGGAGGTGAAGGTTTATGTGACAGTGGGTAAAGGATGATTTGAGATTGAATAATATTAACATCCCTTAGTGAATGAGAGTCTAATAGGGGCTTTTCATTATCATGTAAGGGCATAATATTATTATTGTCAATGTTAGCCTTGTCCTGTATCATGATATCCTTCCTAGGAGAGTTTTTAGGAGAACCACAAACCACATGTTTGTGACATTTGAGGGTTGGTTCTTCTAAAAAGGACTTCATCATGAGTAAGGGAGTTATGAATGGTGGAATTTTTTTAATTTTCAGTTGTTTCTAAGGTCTCATTCTCTTGTTCCATATTATCTACCGTACTAGGAGAGCTTGTAATATGTTCATCCAAGTTTGAGGTTTGTAAAGTAGCTTCATCACAAGTGGGGGAGGAATCAAGAGAAGGACCACTATGGTTGGAAAATAGATTATCCCAAATGTAGGAGCATTAGCAAAGGGAGGGTCATGATTCTCATGAATCTTAATAGGCATATCTTCTAACATCAACCTATCCTCTTTGCATTGAGGAGGGATATTAAGAGATATACAAGTTTGATGGTCATGACTATGGATAGTAGGTGAGGTGATTTTTAGGAATGTTTCTATGATGTCATGTTTTTGTTGTCTAACATATTCCAAAGGGGAATGAGGAGATGGACAATCATTACCCTCAATGCTTGTACCTTCTTGAAACATAAATTTTTGGGACCTACTCTCTTTCTAACACTTCTAGGATTTTTCACCTAAAAGGAGAAAGATGGGTCCAAAAATGCACAATGTTTCACTCAAAATTAATGTGAAGATGTATGATATATTGATGTGAAGTGTGTGTGGATGTGTCTAAATTCTTACAAATGAAAATAAGTGAATATAAACTAATCTAATTATGCAAGATGTTGGAAAACATGATCTTGATTGCAAATATGAACTAGAAACTTAAACAAATGAAAATAGAAATTGATGAAACTGACTAGAGTGCACTTAGAAGAAAATCACTATTGTTGGAAGGTTCTAGAAGTCACTATTAATTTCCACTGTGGCTGATTCGCCATGCATGGTGAATTAGTTATGCTTCTGATGAGAAGTATAGGAAACATGTTTCTGACTGCTAGGAGCTGAATTCGAGCAAAACCACTTTTCAGGCCTATAGATGGGACTCATTTTCCATGGTTGATGAATTATTCCACCTACAAGAATTTAAAAAATTAGGATTTTATTATGTGGAGCTAGATCTGCACATTTTCTCTCTACAAGTGTTTGCTTCTAAAATCATCAGATTCGGGTTTGAAAGTGAATTTTTGTTGATTATTTGACTTGAATGATGAAGTGATGACTTGAATGACTTTGCAACTTGATCCTCAATTATTTCCAAGCTTCCAAGAGACTTAAAGCTACAAACACACAAGAAGCAAAGAATAAATGTTGATTGTTAGGGCATGGGGGTTTCCCTTGGTCAAACCCCATTTAGGTAATTAAACTAAAATGATGAAAACATGGAATGAAACATGCAATAATGGAGTTGATTACCTTTCCATGATGATTGATCTTGAAAATATGCAACATAACATGAAGATTCAGACCTTGAATTTCTTAGGAAGCTAAATTGATGACTTGAAATGCAAAAGCCCTAACTTGCTTGACTTGAGATAGAAGATAGATGATGAATGATGTGAAGAATGTATGTGTGTGAGATGAAGGATGAATGAGAGATGTAAAATGAGGAGAAAAACACATATTTATACACTCTTGTGCCTTAGTATCTCATTCATACCTCATCACAGGCTAACATCAAGTGTTTTTGAATAAAATTTGAAAAGGAAATTTAAAATATTTTGAATTTGGGCCCAAGGGGGGCTCATTCACTACCCATGGTGAATGGGTCCCACCTAGGACCTAAAATGTGTATCAGGAAATATGTTGTATTCAATGTTGTTTGTTGGGATAAGACTTAAAAAATACTTAATTAAGCATATGAGAGCATAAAGCAGTAAAATAAAGTATGAAAAAGGGATAAATAGTGAAGATGTGCATAGAAAAGTGTGAAATCTTGTTACAAGACTTTACAACACTTCAAAATAGGACTAGTTGATGAATAGAAAGTTTTTTTTAATTAGTATAGTTTAGAAGAATGTAGAAATGTCTTACAAAACCTTCACAAGACATCAATAATAGCATTTTTTTAGTTTGTAAGAGTCCAAGACCTAGTGTGGATGCATAAAATTCCTCACAACACTAGATTAAGGCCTCATTAAGTCTAATTAATCATGAATTAATCTCGTGTCAAGCAAAGGTTCCTTTTTTCTAGAGCACATTTGGCCCCCACTTTAGTGAGAGGATGAACTTGCTTCAAACTCACACTAATGTAGCCATTCAAGATAGATCCATATGTAGGTCAAGCCCCCAAGATATAAAATCATGCAAAGGCAAGATGGAAAGAAAGACGAGGTGAAAAAGATGTACTCACTCCAGGGCCACAAAACTTTGGGTTGTCTACAGGGTGAGAAGGCCATGACATACTCACTCTAGGGCCATGAAAATTTTGATCATCCATAGGGTGATAAATCCCAAAAGGTGAGGAACATATGCTAGTTGATATGCACTCACAAACACAAAGGTCGCTATGGGGAAAATTCATGCCACTAGGTGGGCTTCTCGCTCAACCATATCAAAGTTATACCCGTTGATAACTTTAATAAGGTGCTAAAAGAAAATGAAATGATTTTGATACTTATAAACATTGTTAATGCAAAATAATGTAAGGATTGTTCAAAGGGATTTTTCTTTGTTTGTGCAATGTCTCATCTTAGTTAACATCATGCTCAATGTTTCCAAGAGATAATAAATGCAAACAATCTCATCCTGGGTAACATTGTACCTAATGCTTCAAAGAGAGGGAATCACAAGAAAAAGAAAATCTCACAATGAAATATGAGGGGTGATGTATGCCCCCACTTTAAAGTAGTTGTGAGCACTTGTACTGTGAGAAATTTCTTTAAAGTAGAAGAGAAATAAGAAGACATGAGAGCTTACTTGGAAATCCTTATGCCAAGTCATATGTTTCTGATAAGTTGTGTCATGAAGAAGATAAGTATGCCATATACGAGCTTGTAAGGAAATCAGAGGTGCAGAAACACTTTGCTAATGTCAAAACTATAAGGAAGTATGCAATGCAAGGCTTTTAATTTTTCAAATTACAATCTAATTAAGACACACATGAAAGATTTACAAAAATAGAGCAAATACTCAAAGATAATGAACAACAGATTTACGAAGGAAACCCTTATGGGAAAAAACCCACCACACCAAGCTCAATCTCTTTGTATTATAGTAACAAAATATTAAATACAATTTAGAGATACAACTCTCTGGTTATCAATTCTCAGTAGCTACATTCACTATTCATCCAGTTATAGAAAAATGCTCTCTCAACCATTCAATTCACTCATCTTACTTCAATCATAATCGATCTGATTTTATTTTATCACATTCTGATTTTGCCTTTTGTGCATCGTTATCCACCAAATCTCCATTAAGGAAAGTTTCCATGCCATTTCAGATTTTTCCCTGCAAGCTATTTTTTCTCTAGAGTTACAAAAATTACAAAAAACCAACTGTCATTAGTTTGAAAACCACTTCCTTAGATTGGTCCAGCAAGATGCCACACAGGATGATCACGTAGTCAACAACATTCAAACTTTGTTGGCATATCGATGAGACACTAATAGTGTCTCCCCGATGCCACAAAGTATTCACTATTGATATCAGCTTCAGACCCCAATAGTTGGCAAGAGGATTCTCATTCGACAAGACTCATATCAAAAACCATAAGTCATATTAAACTCAGAGAGACCATCGGTAAGACATACTGATCTTGCCAAGACCTCATGTTGAAGTCTTCAAGTTATGTCATCGAGTGATTTCCATTTGGCATGACAATCACATTTTGGTGAGACTCATATCAAAGTCAGAAGTCACAATGATGAGTTATACTATCGGCAAGACACTTCATTCTCACCAAGACTTCCCATCAACCACTGCATGCTACTCCAAAGCCTTACTTCTATCAGCAAGACCCTATGGTTTCGGTGAGACATCATACCATAAGACACAGCTTACACTGAATGACACATACTGTCTACAAGACTCAAGTGTTTTGTTGTGACCTTTCTTTGAGTGCACCAAGTCTTATCGAAGACCATTAGTGTGACTTACTCAAGTCACCAAGACTTCTCAACGAAGTCTTTTTTTTCTGTGAAGACACCACGAGAACACTCCTATCGGTGTGACCAAGCTACATCGTTGAGCCATCTCCCCGTGACCACATGTTATGCCGATAGCTTTACATCCCAATCGGTGAGACCTTTATCGATCGCTAGGACTCATACCGAAACAAAAGGTTATGCCAAATACCATATGCAAAATGGTGTCAGCGAGACATTTCATATTGGCCAGACCAATACCGACAACCCAAGTCTCCCTAATGCTCGATAAGATCACACTGTCACCCGAAGGTTTCCATTTGCCAAAAGGTCACGCTAAACATAGAAAGTCACAGAGATAGACTTGTCGGAAAGACTTCAACCCTATCACAATGATAGGAACATTTCAAGAGATTCAGAACAGTTAGTCAGCTAGACATCCATGATGTCACACCGACTTTTCCTTCAAGGAGTTTCATGTCAGTAAGGATTGAGGCACATATTCCAACAAGCTCCCACTTGACGAAGATGTTACTGACACCTCCATATAGCATAAACAAACTACTGAAAAACATGGGCCAAGAGGCCCATCGAAATAGCACACCACCTGAACTTGTCTATGCTCACAGGCTTTGTCAATGCATCTGCAACATTCTCTAGAGTATCCACTTTCTCCAAAGAGACCTTCCCATCCTCCACCATATCTCATACAAAGTGATACAATACATCTATATGTTTCATCCTGGCATGGAAAGTAGGATTCTTTGCCAAACATATAGCACTCTGGCTGTCATAGTAGATAGTAATCTTTTCTACATCAAAGCCAATGTTAGAACAAAAACATTTTAACTAGATTGCTTCTTTACAGGCATGTGTGGCTGCCATGTATTTTTCCTCTGTAGTGGACAAAGTGACAACAGCCTGCTGCTTGCTCATCCAACTTACTGCACCACCATTCATCATTAAAAAAAATCCACTGGTGGATATTCTGCTGTCAATGTCCCCTACCCAATCAGAGTCCACATAACCTCGAATACTGAGAGTTATTTATGATTCAACCAAGTTACCATGGTAACACAAAGCATAGTTTGAAGTTCCCTTTAGATATCTAAACACTCTCTTCACAACATCCCAATGTGTCCTTCTAGGATTAGCCATAAACTGACTAAGAACTCCCACTACTTGGGCAATTTCTGGCCTTGTAGAGACCATTGCATACATAAGGCTACCAACTACACTTGCATAAGGCACACTGGTAATGTCCTCCATCTCAGAAGGAGATTTTGGACAATCCTCAATAGATAGCTTTGTTCCCTATGTAACTAGAACAACTATCTGCTTGCACTTAGTCATACAAAATCTCTCTAGGACAGTCATGATATACTTACTCTGACTGAGCCAAAGTTTTCTATTCTTCCTATCTCTTGTTATTTTCATTCCCAAAATATACCCTGCTGCACCAAGATCTTTCATTTCAAACTTTGTAGACAACTGAGACTTAAGATCAGAAATCATTAGTTTACTATTGCCTATAAACAACATATCATCAACATATAGAAAAATAATAAGAATTTGATCACTTTCAGGCTTTTAATATACACAATGATCACATTTTGATCTTACAAATCCCAATGACAAGACAAATGTGTCAAACTTTTGATACCACATTCTAGGAGACTGTTTTAACCCATATAGAGATTTCTTCAACTTGCAAACTAGTCTCTCCTTACCTTTTACCACAAAGTGCTCTAGCTGGGACATATAAATTTCTTCTTCAAGATCACCATGAAGAAATGATGTCTTCACATCCATCTGCTCAATCTCTAAGTCATACGCTGATGCAAGTGACAAAATAAATCTAATAGATGTCAGCTTAGCTATAAGAGAAAATATTTCTCCATAGTCAATTCCCTCTACCTAGGAATAACCTTTTGCAGCCAACCTCGCTTTATATTTTTCTACACTGCCATCCAAACCAATTTTCTTTTTGAATATCCATTTGTAGCCTATAGATTTTTTGCCTTTAGGAAATGGAACAAAACTCTAGGTATCATTTTTTTCTAATGATGCCATTTCTTCATTCATGTCTTCTAACCAAGAGTTTGAATCAGACATTTTAAATGCCTTTTTCATAGTCCTAGGTTCATCAGTGCTAGAAATTAAAGCATAGGCACAAGTAGACTCTATCAAAGAAAACCCATACCTTTTAGGTTGCTTTCTTTCATGAGTTGACCTCCTCACAGGTTGAGGCTGAGGTGGTTCTTCATCTTCTTCAGAACTTTCAGAACTGCTTGAGCTCTCCTTAGTATCAGGTACATTTTGATTTTTCAATTCCTCTTTATCTGGTGTCAGAGGAATTGCTGCCAAATCCTTTTCATGTTCTAATTTCTTCTCTAACTATAGATCCAATGTAGAAGGTTTCAGCTCACAAAAGATAACGCTTCTGCTGTGCAAAAAATTCTCAGTCTCAGGATTCCAAAGCTTGTATCCTTTTATGCCAGCACTATAAAAGACATGAATATGTATCAGAGAGGGCTTCTTTCTAGACCATGCTTCCAAAGGTGTCTTCTTAACAAGAGTAGAGTTAGGAGAGTGATTTACCAAGTAACATGTTGTAGAGATTGCTTCAGCCAAGAACTTCTCCTCCAAGCTACACTGCTCAACATACTTCATGCTCTTTCCATTAATGTCCTGTTGAACCTTTCAACAACTCTATTTTGTTGTGGAGTGTAAGGTGTAGTCTTGTGTCTTTTTATCCCATGATCTTTACAGTACCTTTCAAATTCATTTTGTTAGAATTGGCTATGGATGCCACCCAAGATCTATGGACCAAATGGAAAGCACAAGAAAGAGAGAAAGATTATGACAAGAATAAACTGTATTCAATGTCATTAATATGATATGACTGATTATGATTGATTACAAATGAGAGAGACCCCTTGGTTAAATAGCCAAGGTGAGAACATAGAAGGGCATAAGATTATGACAAGTGTCAGAATCTTATGACATGAGACAACTAGGAAAACTTATCACTCCACCAAAGATGGAGATATAATCACATGATGTGTCCACAAAAGGTGGAAGTGATGAGGTATGACATGTCAAGTCCACCAAAAGTGGAGATTCTCCAACAACCTCCTATGTGGTCCCTAAGTAAACTTAACTAAGGTGTAATTATGACCTAGGACAAGGTACAAGATATTTAATTACACCAACCCCTTAAGTGCAACTTAGGGAGTAATTATTATGCAAACAATGCAAGATGGGTCCCACTACTAGGCCATGTTAGGTACCCATGTACAAACAATGCAATCAATGCAATCTCTCACAAGAGGAAAGGGAGAAAACCTCATGGGACAAAACTCCCCTCAAAAGAGAGATGAAATACAAAATAGAAATGCTCTCAATGAAGAATGAGAAGGTAAAAACCCCATGTGAGGAAAAAGACCCCCCCATAAGAGAGAAGTAGAAGAGAAGCAAGGTACCCCCCCCTCAATGTTGAGTCTCCTGCAAGAATGGTAGAAGCTCGACATTGAATGGTGAAGATGATCCAATCTAGCCGAACAACGTTCCTCCCCTTAGGAAGAAACAAAACCAAGGATGTATGCAGGATATCATGAAGATGGATGATGGATGATGATGTTGTCTCTGAAGCATGCTCAAGTGTCTCCATGTCGATGCCGAAAGCTGAACCACTCCAATTAGGTGTTCTAGGCCACACAGCTGAAGAGTACCATCCAACATCTAGTAGAGAAGAATGTAGAGCACTATCCAAAGACAAAGATATCCCCTCTGAAGACAAAGAAGCCTCCTCCAAATGTTGTCCAAAAGTATCCACACTCATGCCAATCTGTGAAGAATGATCATGTAGAGAATGAACAAGAGGGTCAAGGTGTTCCCTCACAACTGAAGAAGGTTCATCTTCATCAAAGAGATGTATTTCATCAAGAGTGTCCTCCAAATCCGCAAGATGTGACTCCACAAACAAGTTGAAATACTTGTTAGGAAGTCATCCAAAGTAGCCATATCTGGAAGACTATGTATGTTCTGCTGCACTGAATCACTAGGAGCCAAAACTGTAGCAACACAAGCATCATCAACTGCAATAGTAGGTGGAGGAGATGAAATGCATGGCTCAAGTACTAGATCTGATGTGAGTATGCCCAAGTTCAAGAAGCCAAATGTCTCCTCAGAATCATAGTTGTGATCAACAGTCGAAGGAACATCGTCATCATCAGAAGCAAACTGTGCAAAGGAATACAACCAAGATGAATGATCAACCACCCCAGTAGTAATGACATCTCTAATCTCCAAGTCATGAATGATAACCGAATCAGGAGTGAACTCCACAGTTCTCCCATCTCCACCATGTGTAATCTAATAAATGGAAAGTAGATTGTTCGTCAAATGAGGAACACACAAGACATCCTAAAAAGTGTTCTCCCCAATGCTAATAGATCCCTTCCCTGTTACACTCATGTATGTATTGTTTCCCATCAAGATAGGAGACATAGAACAAGGCTGCAATGAAGAGAAGATAGTTTGTGAAGATGCCATATGATGTGACGCGCCTGAATCTAGAAGCCATCTCCCTGATCCTAGACTTGAATGAGCACAAAGAGCTTGTCCTTTATTTCTTGATATTTGACCTTTGTCCTTTTTAGACTATTTTGAAGTAGAAGGAGAAGAAGATTCAGACATTCTAGAAGGCAAATCAATGTGATTCTTTTTGAGAAGATTCTTCAATTCATTAATATCCTTCTTATAATAATAATGTTCTTCATGTCCATCCTTCTTGCAATATGCACAAAAAGGTCTCTCCTTCTTAGATGATTCTCCTTTTGATGATGAGGATTCTGATTCTTTATGTGGCTTGTTCTTTTTCTTATTTTGCTTCTTATCAAGATTGGTTGATTCTTTCTGTACCTTAGACTCATTTGCCACCAATGCTTGTGGTTTGGAAGACTTAATTAGACCCATGTTCATTAACTTAGCTTCCTCTTGGATTAGGAGATTTGCAAAGTAATCAAACTTAGGATCAACATATGATGCTCCCATAGAAGGTCGATGGGTATCAAAGCTAGAAACAAACACTGAATACTCAGGACCAAGCTTGGATAACACATTCAGAATCAACTGTAAATCCTCTTTTTCAGTAGTGCATTCTTTCAACTGTGTTCTTAGTTGCTTGATTTTGGAGATGTAGTCTTGGATGTGGTCAAAAATTTTAGGATCAAGATTCATCAAATCATTCTCAATCTGATAGCCTCTAATCTTATCTGTTTTTCCATACAATTTCTCAAATGTATCCCATACCTCTTTAGGTGTATTACATGATTCAATATGAAACTACAAATCAAATGAGACTAATGAACATATGCATCCAAGTGTTTTCTGACGATCAATTTCCCATATTGCCAATTCTTTAGCATCTGTAGGTTTTTGAATTGTGTCCTTTAGATGACCTATTAGACCTTTCATCATGAGATAGTTTGTTACTGATTTTCTCCATGTAGCATAATTATGTGGATTTAGGGATTCAATTTGAGATCTCCCCATTGCAAGAACACAAATCAAGCAAAAGAATGCAAACAATCACTACAAGATTACCCCCCCAAATCACTCAATCAAGAAACCATCCAAGCAATATTTGATTTGTCACATTATTTTTAGTGCGTTTATAGTTGATAGATGCCAAAAATAGCAAGCTAGACTTGATCTTAGTGCTTACAAATGCCAAAATAGGCCATAGTATCAAGTACAATTTTTGGTACAAAATGAGATCAATCTGATCCTACCACTAAGAAGTACACAAAAAATCATGCACTTTCAAAAAAAATTGCACTCAAAAATGTTACTGTAGGAGCAAGATATGAGCTCCCGAAGTTCCCAAAATGAGGATGAAGCAGCAACACCTATGAGAATCTACAAATTCTGGAAAAACCAAGCACCAAAACCAAAAACTAATTACACCAGTACGTAGAGCACGAAATTTTAGCCCAAATAAAAAAAAATTGCTCGAAAAAAGGACTTAAAATGACTGAGATATTGAGCTTCAAAGTTAGACTGCAAAAATCAAATTGCAAATGGTGAAGGGGGAAAAATTTTCAAACTGTGCTGACGTCACGCTGATGCGGTGATGACGTCAGCAAACCACGCAATTAAATTTGACAGTTTCCTAGCCATCACCATCGCCATTCATCTTTGCCAAAAAAAGAAATGGAATATGCTTTACTATAATCGGAATATTCTATGTCAATTTTTTCCATCGTCCGCCGGAATTTTGCGCAGACTGCCGGAGGAGAGTTTTAAAGTGGCTACCAGAAATTACTTGCCGAAATTTGTATGAAGCCACCGATTGTTGGCCCGCGCCGGTGATGTGATGTTCACCGGTGATTGGATGGAGGGGGGCCGCGGTGGCGGATGGAGGGAGCAGTCTCCCCTGCCACATGGCGGTATGTGGTGGGCCGAAGGGTACAAAAGTACCCTGCAATCTGCAGTATTGCGGATATATTGTCTGCAAAAAATTTTCCTGTTGTTTTTTTTTTGATTTTTAATACATTTCAATATAATCGATACAAGATAGATTTTTGCATAAAAAAATTTCAAAAATTTTCTATTGCAAAATTTTTATTTATTTTTTGAAAAAAATGTACCGCGTAATTATGATGACCTGGGGGGCCGTACGGCTCTCCGGGCAAAAAAAATTTTGCCTCACTGGACAACTGCTCCGAATCGGACGAATTGACAGTCAATCTTAGGGTTTTTGGCCCTTCTGGACGCGATGGCAGGGTTGGATTTGACCCAAAATGCTCCAAAATTGCAGCTACCTTCTGGATCTGGCAACCACACTTCAGCTTCAAACCCTCATAGATTTGGCCTCATATGTCCGATTTGGATGAAACAAAAGGAAAAATCAACTATCTCGAACCTTCTAGATGCAATGGTGAGCTTAGATTTGCACCAGCAAGCTCGGATTTGAACATGCAACAAAGAGCCATGAACAGAACCTCCTCTGATCTGGAATCTCTCTTCAAAAAAAGACTCTCCAATGGTTCCAAACACGCTCTGATACCATGTTAGAATTGGCTATGGATGCCACCCAAGATCTATGGACCAAATGGAAAGCACAAGAAAGAGAGAAATATTATGATAAGAATAAACTATATTCAATGTCATTAATGTGATATGACTGATTATGATTGATTACAAATGAGAGAGACCCCTTGGTTAAATAGCCAAGGTGAGAACATAGAAGGGCATAAGATTATGACAAGTGTCAGAATCTTATGACATCAGACAACTAGGAAAACTTATCACTCCACCAAAGATGGAGAGATAATCACATGATGTGTCCACAAAAGGTGGAAGTGATGAGGTACTGACATATCAAGTCCACCAAAAGTGGAGATTCTCCAACAACCTCCTATGTGGTCCCTAAGTAAACTTAACTAAGGTGTAATTATGACCTAGGACAAGGTACAAGATATTTAATTACACCAACACATTTGAATAGAACTCACTGCCATTGTCAATCCTTAAACATTTTATTTTTCTACCAGTCTGATTTTCTACAAGGTTTTTAAATTCCTTAAACCAATTGAATACTTCTGATTTGCTTTTTAGAAAGTATAGAAATGCTCTTCTTGAATAATCATCAATAAACGACACATAGTATCTTGATTTAGACAAAGAAGGAACATTCACTGGACCAAACACATTGTAATGTATATAATCAAGCAAACTAGAAGTTTTGTGAGGATTGGAATAAAATGAAACACGGTGCTACTTTCCATATATGAAATATTCACAAAAATCAAACTCAAGGTTACAATCTTCAAGCCCTTCATCCACATCCCAAGCTTGCTCTTATGTATTCATGAAAGTTTATAGACAAGTCAAAAGAGGCAACAACAAGTGACATATGAGGACAAGGCTGTCAAACCTATTGCCCCCACATAGTGTAGGACAAAGGTGATCCGAAGGGATTGACAAGATGCATGCAAGAGTGAAAATCAATAGCAATTAGAGGAATTAGATGCCCCCACATAGGGAAGCATACCAACTCTTGAAAATGTTGTATTTTACAACTCGAGGTAGTTCATTCATTAGTGGTGTGACCATGAACCCTATGATAGGCACAAAATGAAGTTGTGGAATAGTATTTCTTTTGAGTTCTAGGAGGAAGGGTGATCAAGTTATCGTGCAAAATTCTTGACAAGATACCTTCTTGATCAAGAGGAAAAAGTGGTTGTGTGATTGGGGTGAAAGATATATCTTGATTATATGTCATACCTACACAAGACTTTGTATATTGTGATATTGTGTCTTCTTCATTATAGGAGGATACAAAATTTAACAAATTCAAATCATGAGCATTTTACGAGATGATAGTTTGAATGTTCTTGGAAGGATGATATTCAAGGAAATTATGTGTGAAGGATGAGTTAGGGTTATGTTGTGTGAGATTGATGGAATGTGCATAAAAGATGAGGGGGTTGTTATGATGGCCTACATGAGATGTATGTGGTCCATTGATTAATGAAGATTGAATAAACACTGGTGCATTCATATCCTTAGTAGATGTGTTTTTATGTATCTCTAAGTGTGATAAATCAAGAACCACTAGGTTGCCACAGTCCAATGCCATGATAATTCTCCCTAGGAGGAAAGTTGTGAGGAGAATAACAAGCCACATGTACTTGACAAGTAAGGCTTTGTTCTTCCATAATAACTTCATTTCCAATAGGGGAATGATCAATGATGGGATTATGAGGATGGGAATGATGAATGTCCATAGGCTCATCCTCTTGTCCCATGTTATCTACCCTACAAGGATATCTCATAATATGTTCATCCAAGTTTGAGGTTTGTAAAGTAGCATCATCACAAGTGGATGAGGTATCAAAAGAAGAACCACTATGGTTGTCAAATAGATCTTCCCATAGGAAAGGGACATTAGGGAAGGGAAGATAAATGTTGTCATGATTCTTAATAGGGGTATCTTCTAACACCAACCTATCCTCTTGACATTGAGGAGGGGTATTAGGAGATGGATAAGAGTGATTGCTATGACCATGAAGACTTGGTAAGGTGATGCTAAGGAATGTTTCTAGGATTGAATTCTCTTGTTGTGTAAGGTCATCCAAAGGGGAAAAAGCAGATGGAAAATCAAGACTTTCAAGGCTTATGACTTCTTGCATCAAAATACCTTCATCACTAATAGGAGAGGTATCAAAAGAAGAACAAGTATGTGTGTTATGATTGCCTACATTACCATTCTCACAAATAGGTAATGTAAGATTAAGAAATATATGAATGGATTGTTTCTTAAAGTCCCTATTATGGTAGTCAAAAGAAAACTCACAAAAGGGGATATTATGTGTATAAAATCCATGTTTAATCCAAGCAAGAACATTTCTTTCGAAAAAAAACATGCTAAGCACAATGCAATGCAATTTTTTGTTGTTAAGTGTTTGTTTAATGCAACAATTTAAAAATGATATTGTATGATTGGGGAAAGTGAAATGAAATAATGTAGGAAAGGAGCTATTTGAAGTGAAATTTAACAAAATGCATGGTATAGGAATGTAACTGATGTATATATATATAAATTAAGACACCAAATAGAAGCCTAAAAAAAAAAATTAAGTTTTATAAAATGCTATTTCACGGGTCAAAGGGGACTGATTTGCCCAAGGCGGTGAATGAGTCCTAGTATGGACCTCTTTCCAAAATTTTCAGAAATTTATGATTGATTTTATGAATTATGAGTGCTATCATGCAGAGCTAAATGAAAAATTTAGAAAGTTAGAGCTTTTCAATGATTAAACATGCAAAAATTCAACCTATTATGCACTTTTACTCATGCAAAAATGAAACTCTACAACACAAGCTAACTACTATAAAATGCAATGCAAGCAACTCTAGAATGACTAATGGATTCAAAAATTAGAAAGGGGAGATTCAAATAGTAGGTTCACCAAAATGAAACATAAATTTTTGGCACCTACTCTCTTTCTAACACTTCTAGGATTTCTCACCTAAAAGGAGAAAGATGGGTCCAAAAATGCATAATGTTTCACTCAAAATTAATGTGAGGATGGATGATATATTGATGTTAAGTGTGTGTGGATGTGTTTAAATGCTTACAAATGCAAATAAGTGAATATAAAATAATCTAGTGTGAGATGATGGAAAACAAAGTATTGATAGCAAATATGAACTAGAAACTTAAACAAATGAAAATAGAAATTGATGAAATTGAACAAAGTGCACTTGGAAGTAGATTATTATTGATGGAAGATTCTAGAAGGTTCCATAAATCACTATTAATTTCCGCTAGGACTGATTCTCCATGCATGATGAATTAGTCATGCTTTTCAAGATGAAAAGTCCAAGAAATATGTTTCTGATTATCTGGAGCTAAATTATGAAAAAAACACTTTTAAAGCCTACAAATGGGACTCATTCACCATGGGTGGAAACTTAGTCCACCTATAGGAATTTACAAAAACAAGAGTTGATTTTGTGGAGCTAGATTTACATTTCTACTCTCTACAGGCATCTGCTTTTAAAATTGTCGGATTCGGGTCTAAAAGTGACTTTTTTTTTATTCTTTTACTTGAATGATGAAGGTATGACTTGAATGACTTTACAACTTGATCCTCAATGATTTCGAAGCTTCCAAGAGACCTAAATCTGCAAACACACAAGAAGCAAAGAATAAATGTTGATTACTAGGGCATGGGGGTTTTCCTTGGTCAAACCCCATTTAGGTAATTAAACCAAAATGATGAAAACTTGGAATGAAACATGTAATAATGGAGTTGATTACATTTCCGTGATGATTGATCTTGAAAATCTGTAACATAACATGAAGATTCAACCCTTGAATTTCTTAGGAAGCTAAATTGATGAATTGAAATGGAAAATCCCTAGCTTGCTTGACTTGAGATAGAAGATAGATGATGAATGATGTGAAGAATGTATGTGTGTGAGATGAAGGATGAATGAGAGATGTAAAATGAGGAGGAAAACACATCTTTATACACTCTTGTGCCTTAGTATCTCGTTCATACCTCATCATAGGTTGACATCAAGTGTTTTTGAATAAAATTTTGAAAGGGAATTTAAAATATTTTGAATTTGGGGCCAAGGGGGACTCATTCACCACCCATGGTGAATTTGTCCCACCTAGGACCCAAAAAAGTGTAATGGGACATATGTTGTATTTAATGTTGTTTGTTGGGATAATACTCAAAAATACACTTAATTAAGCATATGAGAGCATAAAGGGTTCAAATAGAGCATGAAAAATAGATAAATAGTGAAGATATTCCTAGAAAAGCATGAAATTTTGTTACAAGACTTTACAACACTTCAAAATAGGACTTGTTGATGAATAAAAAGGTGATTTTTAGGTGAATTGTAATTAATAGAGTCTAGAAGAATGTAGAAATGTCTTACAATACTTCACAACACCTTCACAAGATGTCATTAAAAGCATTTTATTTAGTTTGTAAGAGTCCAAGACCTAGTGTGGATGCATAAAATGCCTAACAACACTATATTAATGCCTCATTAAGTCTAATTAATCATGAATTAATCTCATGTCAAGCCAAGGGTCCTTTTTTCTACGAAACACTTCCTTCACCAAGACACCTTCATCACTAATAAGAGAGGTATTGAGATAAGAAAAAGTATGATTGTCATGATTGTCCACACTACCATTCTCACCAATGGGAAATGTAAGATTAAGGATTGTACGAATGGTTTGATCATGTTTTTTAAAGTCCTCATTTTGGTAATCAAAATTGAACTCATAAGAGGAAATGTTATATTTATGCAATCCATTTTTAACCTAATCAAAGCCACATCATTTGAAAGAAAACATGCTATGATGAAAAAGAAAAGAAATTTTAGTGCAATATCTTAAAATGAAATTCAATTTTTAGATATGAGACAAGGGTATGTGCAGGATCATGATGGGCCAAAAAGTGGCAATATGATGGGTATGTGGCTGATGACTTTTTTTTTACAAAAAATTGATGAAACAAAAAGGGTTTTTAAAGGATATTCTAAAATTTCCACCAATATAAATTATTCTTTACTTTGAATCTAATAAGTAATTATTATTCATTTTCTATTTAAATTACAACTAAAGTCTTGATTGATAGGCTGATTGAAAAACATCTATAGCTTTCAAACAATATCACATTTTTTGAATCCAAAACATGCATCACATTCTATGCTTCGCATACTATAGAATTGAAAAAAGAAAAATTGAATTTCATAAATTTTTGACCAAGTTAAGGTGGTCAGACATATGAGTTTTTATATTTTTTAAAAGTTGTAATAACAGATTCATAATTAATTATTTACTTGGAAAAAAATTACAAAAAAATATGAATCATATTGGGACATGAGTCCTCTACTTATACCTAGAATCTTAGAAAAAAATATTATCAATTTATATTGGTTAGGGTGGTCAGACAGAAATCTACTTATTTTTTCCCTGAAATTTAAGTACTATTGCATTGAAATTTCAAATTTTCACCAAATAGATTTTTTTTGTTTTTAAACAAACCTAGTAGTTTAGAAACTACATTAAATTTGCTACAGATTCTATTCTTACATATTTTTGAAATAATATAGATAACTTATTCAAATTTTTACGTCAAGTTTCTTAACTCTAATTTTTTTGATTTTTTTGCCACTTAAGGGCTTGTTTTTTCCATGATGATCCCGAACATACCCACAAGGTAATTTTTTTATTACTCTATGCACCAATTTGAAAAATGAAATGTGGAAAATCCAAATGTAAAATGGAGAAATGAATGAAATGAGCTATTTTAAGTTAGATCTAGTGAAATGCATGTTATAGAAAATTAACTAACTCATACAGGTAGGTAAAGGAACCAAACATAAGCTTAAAAATAAGGTTTTTTAGTTCTCTAAAGGGCAGTTTCAGGGGTGAAAAGGGATTGATTTTCCCAAGGTGGTGAATGAGTCCCAGTATAGACTTTTTTTAAAAAAATCAAAAAAAATTGAGTGAGTTTGATGTTTTTTGAGTGCTATGATGCATACCTAAGTTAAAAATGAAAATTTTCAAAAAATTTAAATGAATTTAGATGCCAAAAATGCAACCTAAATGCACTTTTCATTAATGCAACTTAACTAATGCAAAATGCAATGCAAGCTAATTCTAGGATGATGATGGACTCCAAATTAGACAAGAAAGTATTTGAAAAGTAGATTGACCAAAATGAACCAAAGATTTTAGGGGTGTGAAATGCTATGACTCTTTTTCTCAATTAGGGTCTTTCATCTAATGGAAAGAGATAGATCCCACACCCAAAAACTTTGTGGTTGTGTTGTATAAAAAAGGATCTCTTGCTTGACATGAGATTAAATCAAGATAAAATAGACTTAATGAGGTCTTAATCTACTGTTGTGAGATGTTTTATTCATCCACACTAGGTATTGGACCCTTCCAATATTTAACATTGTCTTGTAAAGGTGTTGTAAAGTGTTGTAAGATACTTTCACACTTTTCTAGACTTAATAAACTCATTTATCCTTAATTCAACATTATAAAATGTATTTAATTGCATCTTCACATCAATCTAGAAGGTTTTTAAAATAAAATTAATGTTAAACTAGTGTTGTAATGTGTCTTGCACATTCACATTAGTTCTTGTGCCTTGCTAGGCTATGTGGACCTCATTTTAATGTTGTAAAGTGTATTTAATCACACTTTCACATTGAATTTTTTGTCCCAAGCCCTAATTAACCTTTACATCATCATTAATAGGCCCCTATTAACCCATATTGTGCATGTTGAGGCTTAAATTGATCAAATAACTAACAAAAATGCAATTGAAACCTTCTTTCCTTATCTCTTGGCATCTTAGCTATCAGAATGGCCCCTATGGGACCTATTCACCATGTATGGTGAATCAATCCCATCCAGGTTGGAACCATTCACCATGGGTGGAAAATGAGTCCCATTTGGCCCATTTTGACCTTTGAGCAGGAAAACAGTGAAATTTAAGTTTAATATTATTTCATGTCAGCCTATGATGAGGTATTAATAGGTGAAATAGGTGAGTTACCTATAAATATAAGTATTTTAACCCTAATTCACATCTCTTATCATTCATTCATCCACCAATCTTCCATCTCAAGTCAAGAGACTTAGGGTTTTATCATTTCAAGTCACCAAGATATCAATTTTCAGACATTCAATGGTAGATTCTTCATGGTTTGGTGTATACTTTCAAGACCAAAAATCATGGAAAGGTAATCAAATCCATTATTTCATGTTTCACCTCCTTCTTTCATCATTTTGGTTTAATTAACTAAAAGGGGTTTGACCAAGGAAAACCCCCATGCCCTAACATTCAACATTTCTCTCTTTTCTTGTTTGTTTGCAAATTTAGACATTGTGGAAGCTTGGAAATAATTGAAGATTTCATTTTAAGGTTTCTCAATTCTTCTCTTCATTCAACAAGTCAAAATATCAACAAAAACTCATTTTTAGTTTCAAAAATTAGAGTTTCGAAAGCAAACACTTGTAGCAAATCAAAGTGCAAACCAAGAGCTTTGGATTCCACCTTTGAATAATAAAAAATTGAAAAGTGGACTCATTTTCCATGGGTAGTGAATGAGTCCCACTTCTAGTTCAATTTTTAGCATTTTGCATGTTTAGATACCCTTTTGTTAGAAATAGGTTATGACTCAGTTTTATAGAACTAGGACTAATTTTCCCAGAATGGTGAATGAGTCCCACTGGGCTTGAAAATCAGCATCAACAACATTTCAAATGTCATTTTCAGTCTCCATTGACATTCTAGGTGCATACTTTCAGTTTCACCAAGTGTTGTTATAGTTTGCATTCATTTTTAGGTGTTTATGCAATACACAATGTGTTTTCAAAAATCACTTGTTTCTTAGGTTTTGCATTCATAATCAATCAATTACTTAGCTTAGTTACATCTATATCATCTTATTTAGCCTTAATAAAATCATACATTTCCTAATTTGAGTGAACCACCTAGACTTTTTGAGTGTTGTTTATCTCTCTCCTTTTAGGTGAAATATCCTAAGAGCACAAGAGAAGCCTACAAACCCTACCCAAAAATCTATGGTTCACTGGTTCACTCAATATAATGATATAAATTCAAAATACTAATGAAATCTATTGATTATTAAGTGAAAAATATTGAAATGCAACTTGTTGGAAAACACATTATGTAATGCAAAAACACCTAGAAATGAAAGTAAACTACAATAAAAAAGAATGAAACTAAATAAGTGCACTTGTTAAATTTTTGGAGACTTGAAATGGATTTTTAAATTCTTTTGATCCTAATTTTTAGGCCTGGTGGGACTCATTCACCATTCTAGGCGAATTAGTCCCAGTTCTATGAAATTGTTCTAGAGCCCGTTTTGGATATATGGGTATCCAAAAATGTAGAAAACCAAAATCAGGCTTGGAAGTGGGACTCATTCGAAACCCATGGTGAATGATTCCAATTTTGAATTTTTGAAGATTCAAAGGTGGAAACATGAGCCTTCAATTTTCACTTTCTGCTTCTTTAAGTGTCTAGTTCTGAAATTGTTGGATTCAAGCCTCAAAATGACTTTTTGTTGATGTTTTTCCTTATCCAATGAAGAGATGACTTGAAAAAAATTTCAATGCAATATTCAATGATTCCCAAGCCTCCAAGATTCCTAAATATACAAGCACACAAGAAGAGAAAGAGAAATGTTGGATGTTAGGGCATGGGGGTTTGCCTTGGTTAAACCCCATTTAGGTAATTAAACCAAAATAGAGAAATAATGTAATGAAGCATGCAATAATGGAGTAAATACATTTCCATGATGTTTGATCTTGAATTTTTGCAACAATGGAGAAATATTATTCCCTTGAATTTCTTTAGAAGCTTTCTTAATGACTTAGAATGATGAAACCCTAACTTGCTTGACTTGATAGAGAAGATAGTTGATAAATAAATGATAAGATATGTGTGAATGAGTTAGGAGATTAATGGGGGTTAAAATAAATTGAAAAACACTTATTTATACACAATTATGCCCTAATTACCTAATAATGCATCATCACAGGCTGACATAAGGTCTTTTTGAATAAAAAATTGAAAGAAAAATTGAAATATTTTGAATTTGGAGCCAAGAGGGACTCGTTCGCAACCCATGATGAATGGGTCACACTCTAGGCTTGTAAGTGGGTGTCAGGAATTAAATTCTATTTAATGTTTTTTGTTGGGTTTACATTCAAAAATACACTTAATTAAGGCCTATAAGTGCATAAAGGGGCAAAATAAAGCATAGAATGGTGTATTTAGTGATGATAGGCCTAGGAAAGCATTAAATCTTCTTACAAGACTTTACAACACTTTAGAATTTGACTTGATAAGGAATAAAAAGGTGATTTTTAGATGAATTATAATGAGAAGAGTCTAGAAAAGTGTAGAAATGTGTTACAACACTTCACAACACCTTCACAAGACCTTGTTAAATGTATTTGAAAGAGTCCAAGACCTAGTGTGGATGTGAAAAGCACCTCACAACATTGAATCAAGGCCTCATTAAGTCCAATTTTTCATCAATTATTCCCCAAATCAAGCAAGTTTCCTTTGTTTATATGGTACACATAGTCCTAGATCTAGCTTGCATTAACTTTGCATTAGGTTTTTCCTTAGTTAATTTGCATCTAGGATATCAAAATCTTTCATTGGTGAAAGTGAATATAGGTTGTATTTTTTGCATCTTGTATCATTAAAATTTTATTTTAAAACTATAATTGCATTTATCATAGATATAATACAAATCTATAAACATTACAATCACTCAATTTTTTTTGAAATTTGTGCAAAAACCCTAATCTGGTTCTCATACACCCCTCTGGGCAATTTAGTCCTAGTGTAGGTTATTTTTCTTGCTTCCTAGGTATTTTGTGGTGACTGTTATTCACTATTTGAACCCCTAAAAAACTCTAATTTGGACTTATAATCCCCTCTGATTTATTTACTCCCGTGTCAGGTCTAAAACTTCATTTTACAACATTGAAAACCCTATTTTTATGTTTTAGTTTGATGTTGTTACATTTTTGTTCTAGTTTATTGAGTTTCTATTTCATGCATTTCATTAGATCTAACTTAATTTATATGCATTTCCATTGTGGATAAAGTTACATTGTTGTACCTTTCATTCCTAGCATTAGTTCATAGTTCAATTAGATTACATTTGGCATTCATTAGACAAAAAAACAAAAACACCAATAAAACCAATGAACCACTTGGAGAAAGTGTAACAATGGAATTGTACTCCCATCTTGGAGATAGTATAATTCCTTGCCTAATTTGGACCTATTTTGGTACCCTTGCATTAATTACCCTTTAAATCATCATTTATAAGCCCCTTATACCCATTATTTATGATCTCATGGCTTATTTCAGCTCAAAACCTAACAAAATCATTTAAACCATAAAAAAACCTAAAAACCCATCTCAAAAATCTAGGGTGGGACCCATTCGCCACTCGCCACCTTGGGCGAATGAGTCCCCCTAGGTGGGACCCATTCACTACCTTGGGTGAATGAGTCCCATTTGGGGTATTTTTAAGTTTTGAGTAGGAAAATAACCTTTTTAATTCAAATTTTTGGTTGACATTGGCTTTTGAGATCTAAATAATGGTAAATTGGGTGTTCATTCCTATATAAGAAAGTTTCTAAGTCATTTTATCATCTAAGAAATCTAAGAAAGCATTTTTAAGAGAAAATTCAAGAGAAAATAATTAGGAATCTTCAAGCATTCTTCCACAAGAGCATTCAAGTTTCAAAAGCAAGTAAAGTTGAAGTCTTGGATCAATAACAAAGTTTTTTTGCAAGTCTTCAAGCTCACTTTCATTCAAGATCTATCATTGTAAATGGTTGATCATGGTTTTCTATGGTGAATCATAATGGATTCTAGGTTGGGGAGATGCAACTAGCCATCAAGCCAAGCCTAAGGACTTATTTCTTAAGTGATTCAATCCTCCATTATCACTCTACTTCCATCCTATGGTAATGGAAAAAAGTATCCCTTCTTATTTTCCCTTACTTGTTTCAGCCTTCCTTGTGAACTAGGCTTCATTTTTCCTTGATTTAGTGTTGTAATGTGTTTAACACAGTCACATTAGGTCTTGGACCCTTGTGAATTAATGGACATAAATGCTACCTTTCTAAAGTGTTGTGAAGTGTTGTAACTCACTTTCACACTTTTCTAAGGTCTTATTACTTAATTACACCTAATAAACCTCTTTTTAACTTTAATCTTTCCTTATTTTAAAGTGTTGTAACCCACTTTCACACTTTTCTAGAATTTTCATTAATAATTGGGCTTTTTTATGCTTTAATTGGACCTATTTTACATCATAATTCAAGAGTTTTAGGCTTGAATGGACTAGATTTAGTGATCTGGGACTCATTCACTCTTTTGGGTCTCAAACCTCTTTTTACACATTTCTAAGCATTTATAAAATTGGTCCCAAAATTTAGGCTTGGTGGGACTCATTCGCCACCTTGGCTGAATTAGTCTCATGTGGCCCAAAATCATAAGTAATTCAAATTTTTGGTGTCATTTTGTCTTCCTAGTTTTGATGTTGGCTTGTAGTGTTATAATTTAATGAATTCTTGCATAATTGAATATAAATACAAGGTTCTTTCATTCATTTTCACCTAAGAATTTTTTGAGAGCATTCCTTATAGCAAGTTGAGTTCACAAGAGCATTCAAGCATTTTCAAGGGCATTCAATGGAAAAGTATCAAGCATTTTAGAGTAGTATTCAAGAATCAATCATCATGTAAAGGATTTCATGTATCATGCTTTTTTAGAGCTAACAATTGTGGTGTAGGATTTTGTGATTCAAGCAAGCATTACATTCAATATCTATCCAATTCAAGAAAGAATCAAGGTCTACATCAATTGGATCCATTACATGCATGTTTGCAGCAATTTATTGCTAGGGTGAGTTGCAACATTGTCATTTGTTCATTCATCATTCTCCATTCTCATTTGATTTCATTTCAAGGGGTTTGACAATGGAAAACCACTGTTCACTATCCCAACAACATTTTTCCCTCTCCTTTGTGTGTGATTTGCAGGTCTATGTTGTAGATTTTCCAAGGAGGAAGATTAGAGAAAAGTTACAAATCATTCAAAGTTGTCAAGTCTTGGAGAACCTTGGAGAAGACCTACAAGCTACAAATAAGGGGTTCAAATCTAGAAATAACTTAGGAAGAACACAGTAGACAAAGAAGAGAAGGATCAACCTTTGTAGTTTAATAAAATCCCAACTGGATTGATTCGCCACTTCTATAAAATTAGTCCCAGTTCTAGTAACTTTTTATATTTTTGTAGATTTAGATACCCTTTTCATAGATTGTTGTTCTCACACAATTTTCCAAAAAATAGACTAATTCACACAGCTTAGCGAATGATTCCTAGTCAACATTTGTAATGTAGTAAAATGCATACCCTTTCATTTTCAAACTTGTTTAGGCTCGCCTTGATTTATTTATCCTTCTTTATGTATTAATTGGTCCTATTTTGCATCCACAAGCCCTATGAATTATATCTTTATTTGGCTAATCCTGAAATTCTCCAATGAATAGATGATAATTTAATGATTTCATCGAAGTTTCCCTAATTTTTGGGTCAAGACTAAAATGCCACTTAGGGCATATTTGTCCCCCAAAGGTCTCAGGACCCTAAGTTTGAGGTATATTAAATGGGTCCCTCTTTGGTGTATGTGCCTCAAGTTTCATGGCTTGGGAATAAGATGCCACCTAGGGTGTCTTAGTCCCCATTGAGCTATTTTTAGGATTTAATTTCAAATTTTGGCAAGATTTAGCCTCCTTTATTTGATGAATTCATATGTTGGCTTGGTGTGATGTAATTTCAGGATATTAAGCATAGATAAGTATAAATACAAGGTTCATTCATTCATTCTAAGAAAAGTATTTTTTCAGAACATTCCTAATATCAAATTAAGTTCAAAAGAGCATTCAAGATAAATTCTTCAAGTATTTGGATCCATCATCAAGATTCAAGCATCATTTCAAATTTATTCTTGCACCATATGTGTTGTGTTAACATTTGTTATGTAGGGTTATGATTCAAGCAAGCAATTCAAGAAAGATGTATCAAAGCATTCCTTTGTTTCAAGATCCATATCCATTGTAGCCATTTCAAACAAGTGTGTATAATTTACAATAAGGGTTTGGTGAGTTGTAGCATTGCATGTTGTTCATTCATCATTTCCCTTCATTATTCTATTTCATTTCAAGTTTTAATTACCAACAATGGGTTTGACCAAGGAAAACCCCCATTCACTAATAATCAATAGGTTTTTACCTTCTCACATATTTGTGATTACAAACCTAGTTTGAAGACTTGAAGATCATTTGGAGTGCAAAGTTGCATGACCAAGTTGTCATCTTCACATAAACTCGCCTACAAGCCAAATCTGAAATTTTTGGAACTTGAGATTAGAAAAGAAGGAAGTGTAGATATGGACCCTATTCAGAGATTTCAGAAATTCCAAATAGGACTAAGACAATTGTAAGAGAATCTTAGTCTTCCTGAGATTACTTTTTGGAAATTCTTTTAGATCTGGTTCTGACATCTGAAGATTTTTCATCTACCTCGAAAACAACAACACAATAGTGAAGGCATCTTTATCCTCCTTGGCATATTTTGGAAACTTCTTTGCATTTCTAGAATCCTCACAACATCTCCAGACTTCCCAAGTGCATACCTCCTAACTTCCTGTTGCATATTTTCATTGTTTGCATCTTCCATTCAACTTGCATTGTTATATTTTGTGAGTTGAATTTTTGTTTGTCTTTTCCAAGCATTTTCTTAGTGGTGAACCCCCTAAAGCTAAAAAATCCCCCTTCTAGATCTTCCTAATTGAGAATTGACTCACCTTGTGAGGTTGATAGTCAATCCAATTAGGGTTCTTAGGACATTATTGAGTGTTTGTGGATGAAGAGTGGTACCATTAGTGCACCCTCCTTTTCACATACAATTTTTTTTGGTGAACCTACCTCTTTTGAGCATTATTTTTCTGATTTGGAGTTCATTTTCTAGATCTAGATTGCATTCATTATTATATTGAGTTTTGCATTAGTGAAATTGCATATAGGGTTTTTCATACTTAGTGAAAATTACATTTCTAGGTTTCTCATATTTGCATTATTGAAAGTGCATATAGGTTGCATTTTTTCTTTCTTGCATCATTTTATTCCATTCAAAAATTGAAAAGTACATTTTTTGTCATTTGAATTGCATTTAGAAACATTATTTTTGCATTAGAAAATGAAAAATATTTGCATTAACTTTGCATTCAACTGCTTGTTACTAGTTACTTTTTCTTGCATTCATTTGCACACTTTTCTATTTTTAAACATTAGCATCCTGAATAGGAAATCTATAAACATTGTAGAAAATCTAGAATTTGCTATTTTTCTAAGAAAAACCTCTACTAGGACTAAAATTCCCTTCCTAGTATCTTAGTCCCTCTCAGGGTTTCTGTCTCAGAATCCTTTCTCTCATGTTTTTTGTTTTTTTTAGTCCCTAAAACTTCATAATTTCACTAGTAGGACTAAGACGCCCTTACTGGTTTCATAGTCCCTATTAATTTTGACTTTCCACTTTTCAGGATCTAAAATTTATCTTCTATGCTTCTATTGGCTACCTTCAGTTCTCTGTTTCAGTTAACAAAATTGTTGTTATGTCATTTTCTTTCATTTCAAGTGCATTTTTTAAATCTTGCATCATGGATATGTGCTTCAGAAAGCTTTGGATGACATTGAAATCTTTAGTAGATGTGTCAAATTTTTCATTTGGTAATGACCCTAATGAAATCAAACTTTCTCATGCTCACACAACTCATAATGCATTTCCTGCTCATGATGTTGACATCATTGGAGAAGATGATGACAACATGAAAATGTTCCTAAATGATTTCCTTAACAACCTTGAAGATAATGCATCCTTCTATCCATCCATGAAACAACCAGATCCTCGAACAATACCACCTCTTGAGATGTTTGGTTACTTTCATCCTAAAATACAAGTTGAACCTAGGTTTCCTACAATAGTTGAACCTAGTTCCTCCATACAAACAAACACTCAACCATTTTATGATAACAAAGTGACAAACACTTTGATCAATCTAGAAGAAACATATGGAAAGGGATTCACAATCTTGAGTAAACAAGGATGTGATACAACAAGTGAACATGAAATTCATCAAGTTCTAGAACAAATACCAACTAATGAAAACAAAAAAGGGTTAGGATATCAAGATCTACCTCACAACACAAGACCTTCTAGAGAATACCTAAGGCTTTGTAGCGATGGCATGATGATCTTCGATTCCCCCCTGATCTAAATATAATTCTTCCCAAAGAATAACCAATAGATCATAAAAATGACAAGGACGAGAGGATCCCCTAAGTTTCTTACAATAGGTGAACCTAGTTCCTCCACACAAACAAACACTCAACTATTTTATGATAACAAAGTGACAAGCACTTCAATCAATCTTGAAGGAACATATGGAAAGGGATTCACAATATCAAGTAAACAATGATGTGATACAAAAAGTGAACATGAAATTCATCAAGTTCTAGAGAAAATACCAAATAATGAAAACACCAAAGGTTTAGGATATCAAGATCCCCCTTGCAGCACAAGACCTGCTAGAGAATACCTGAGGCTTCATAGTGATGGCACAGTGATCTTTGACCCCCCCCCCTCGATATGAATATACTTCTTCCCAAAGAACAAGCAATAGATCACAAAAATGACAAGGATGCGATGATCCCCTTGGATCCTCCTTCATATTCAACTAAAGAAAAGGGTGAAACTAGAAAACAAAAGAGACCTTACAAGTTAGAAAAACTAAAGTCTCCTCATCCATCACCTAAAAGTGAAAGGAAATTATGAATAATTTTAAACAAAGAACTAATAACATTACCACCTATGAATAGATTTGTGCTATATCCTAAAGATGTAAAATTTCAACATTGTACATATCATCAAATTCTCGTACATAGTACCAATGAGTGTCATGCATTTTTGTTAATATTACAAAAATTTCACTTTGATGGCAATGAAAATCTAATCTTGGTTTCTAACAGTGATTGCAGCCTAACTTCATATAATAAAACCTCTTGTAATGTAATAGTTGTAGAATACTTTATTATCACTATTACATGACCCTTCCCACCACCTACCTCAACTCATTCTTGTCTTGCACTTAGTGGGGGAAAGAAGTTGATAGCCTTGTCCTAGTAAGGCATTTGTTGTTGTCCCTTAGGTTTATCATTAACCTTATGCATATATAGACTGAGATTGGGAGGTGGGTGACCTACTTTAGGTTGAATTTACTTTGCCTTACTATTATTTTTAATTATTTCATTTTCTTTTATGATTGCATGTGTGCAATGTGGTCCCCCATGATGTTTTTTTTATGTATCTCTCTCTATGTGCATTCCTCTATTTGTACTTCATTCTTCTATATGCCGTACACTTTTTCCTTTTCATTTACCTATTATCTTTTCTTTTTATTTTCATTTTGGTCTTCTTTTTTTCTTTTGGGGATGACACAAGCCTTTGAGAGACCCTATGTCTCTTGCATGTTGATCCAAAATATTTTTCTTTATCTTTTCTTTTAATTTTCATTTTTTGTCTTATGTTTTCCTTTTGGGGATGATGCAAGGTGTTGAGACACCCTATGTATCTTCCATGTTGACCCAAAATATTTTTCTTTATCTTTTCTTTTCATTTTCATTTTTTGTCTCGTGTTTTCCTTTTTGGGATGATGCAAGGTGTCGAGACACACTATGTCTCTTCCATGTTGACCCAAAATATTTTTCCTTATCTTCTCTTTTCATTTTCATTTTTGTCTTGTGTTTTCCTTCTAGGGATACCGCAAGGCATCAAGATATTCATGTTTCTTCCATGTTGACCTAAAAGGTTTTTCATTTTCTTTCACTCTCTTTGTGCCATTCTTCTAGTTCTATGTGTATTTTGGGAATGATGAAATTTTTGAGTTTTCTAATATCATTGCAGCAAAGACAGATATTGATCCCAAATCCATAGATCCCTTATGTGTTTTTGGGGGACAACCCTTTCTTTTCCTTTTTCCTTTTTGGCTACTTTAAAGTAATTTCTCATAGCATGTTGTTCAAAATTCCCATAAAGTGAGGGTATACATTGGCATTATTTTGGCATGATTTCATTTGCACTTGTTTCCATGTTCTTTGATGTGATTTTCTTATTTCATGCAATATGTTTTTCCTCTTTGTGGTGACATTGGGAATAATGTCCTTCAAGAGCATAATTTATCTTAGCATATTATATTTCTCTTAGTGGTAATGTGGCACATTGCATTCCCTAAGTTGTAAATCTTGTATCCTTTGATTGGTCCTCTCTTCAGTACATTAGGAATGATGTCCCCTAAGATTAACACCTCACATGAATTAAGCAAAGTCCCTTTGAACATCCCTCTTTAATTGTTTATTTTTCCTTTTTGTTCCTGTAGTTTCAAAAAATGTCCCTTTACATTTTCACACTTGATATGGGAAGAATTAATTATAAATTAGACTTAATATCACCTTGGTCTAGTGTTGTGAGGTGTTTTACACATCCACATTAGGTCTTGGGCCCTTTTTAAACTAAATTAACTTAACTCTTCCCTAATTTAATGTTGTAAAATGTATTTATTTACACTTTCACATTAAATTTGGGAGGCTTTTAAATCAATTGGATGAAATTTAGTGTTTTAATGTGTTCTAAACATTCACATGGGATTTAGGGCCCTTTTTAGCTAAATAGACCCAATTTTCCAATATTTTAGTGTTGTAAAGTGTATTTATTTACACTTTCACATTGGATTTTGGGTACTACTGCATTTATAACCTTTACACAATCATTAATAGGCCCCTATGACCCTATACTATGTATCCTAAGGCATATTTTGATCAAAATCCCAACAATATCAACATATAATCTTAAATTCTTCACTCCACGACACTTTAGCATGAAAAATAGCCCTTGTAGGACCCATTCGCCACCTTGGGTGGATGAGTCCCATCTAGGTGGGAATCATTCACTTAGGATGATGAATGAGTCCCATTTGGCCTATTTTTAAAGCTTTTATTAGGAAATATTGGTTTTTAACTCATTTTTTCAATGTCATCCTTGGGGATCAAATTAACAATCATGTGAGTGGATTGCCTATATAAGAAAGCTTTCAAATCCTCATTTCATCCAAGAAACATCAAGCATTCATGTCATCAATTCAAGTAATCAAGAGTTAAGTATTTCAAGTCTTCACAAGGTCACCAAGATAGCATTCAACATCAGTCCTAAGCCAGTCATCATGGAAAGGTTCTAATTGCATTACTTCATGGTCATGTTTCATTATCTTATTTCATCATTTGGTTTAATTACCTAAAAGGGGTTTGCCCAAGGAAAACCCCTATTCCGTATCAATCAAAATTTTCTCTCTCTCTCTCTCTCTCTCTCTCTCTCTCTCTCTCTCTTTCCTTGTGTGATTGCACATCTAGGTGTTTTGGAGCTTGAAAGATCATTAAAGAATAGGTTACAAGGTTTTTGGAATTGTCTCTCCATTTGCCAGGTCATCATCTTCACAAAAAGTCACCTAGAGGCCCAAAATTGGTAGTTTCTAATATGGAAATCAAGAGGAATAGGAAGAGTAGACATTAAAGACTAGATTCAGACCTTCAAGTTTTAGAAAACCCTAAGTGGAATCATTCACTAAGATTGGAAAATGAATCCCATTTTGGGTCAATTTTGATATTTTTGTTGTTTTGGATACCCTTTTCCAAGAAACATGTTCTTGTATAGAAACCCGTTTCTTTTCTGAGACTAATTCGCCCATAATGGGGAATGAGTCTCACTAGGCCTAAAAAGAAAAAACTTCAAAATTTTAGAGTTCCATTCCATCTCTCTCTAGATTCTAGCTGCACACTTTTAGCTTTGTAGGTTTCTCTTTTGTTTCATTGTCATTTCTAGGTAATTCATTGAAGCATTGATCAAGATAGGGTTTTGTATTTCATCCATTACATTATCTTTACAAGTCTAAACTTTACCTGGTGAACCCCTCTTCTAATTTGAAAACATCTCCTAGGATACCCTATTGTCAGCTCTCTTCCTCTATTCCACTCTTTAGGTGATATCTCTAGGATCTTTCTTTGTGTGATTATAGATCTAGGTACATTGAAGGCTTGGAGATCATTGAAGAATAGGTTACAAGGTTGTTGGAGTTGTCTCCCCATTTTGTAGGTCATCATCTTCACAAAAAGTCACCTACAAGCCCAAAATTGGAAATTCCAAACCTAGAAATCAGGAGAAATAGGAAGAGAAAACATTAAAGACCAGATTCAAACCTTCAAATTTAGAAAGCCCTAAGTGGAATCATTCACCCAGATTGGAAAATGAGTCCCATTCTAGATCTATTTTTATGTTTTTGCAATTTCAAATGCCCTTTAGAGAGAAACATGTTTCCTTGTAAAAACCTAGATCTGGGACTGATTCACCCAGAATGGCTAATGAGTTCCAATATGTCAAAATTTTAGGATCATTAGTATTTCCAATCTTCATTCAAGCCTCTACAAGTTTCCAAGTGCACACTTTTTGTTTTGCAATTTTTTGTATTGTTTTATTTACTTTTCTAGGTCATTTAGAATTATTTTGCATATCACATTCCTTTTTGCATTTCATTTGTCTTTTCCAAGTTTACACTTGGTGGTGAACCCCTCATTAGTCATTATTCAATCCCTAGAACCTTCCCTTTGTTAGATTTGTATCTCCTTTACAATGAAATCTCAAGGGTTTGTTCTTAAGTGAAGTGTTGAGATTTGTCTCTCACCTTTTAGGTCCAAAACCCTAAAGGTGTAAGAGATCCTACAAATTTTACCATTTCATTTTGATCCCCTAGTTTTGGTGAATGAGTCCCACTATAGTATTTTTTCAGATATCTTTGCAAATTTGGATACCCATTTGGTTGAAACTTGTTCTGGTGCAATTTTCCAGAGCTGGGACTAAGTTGCCCGGAATGGTGAATGAGTCCCACTAGGTCTAAAATCAACATTTTGAAGATTTCAAAACCCAATTCCATCTCCAACAAGTTTCTAGGTACACACTTTCTATTTCACAACTTTATGTTTTGTTTTGTTTGCATTTCTAAGTCATTCATTGAAGCATTGCATCAAATTATGGTTTTGTTTTACATCTTGTATTTCATCCTTCATTGCATTGTCTTTCCAAGTCTAAACTTGGTGATGAACCCCTCTTTAATCTGATATTACCCCCTAAGCTACCTAATTTTCAGATCTCTTGCCCTGATTCCACTCTTGGGATGAGATCTCTAAGGTCATCATTGAATGTGAAGTATAGAAGATTATTGCCCTAGGTCCTAAACCCTAGTAAAGCATAGAATTCTATGCTTCATTTTGGTGAACATAAGATTCTTCTAAGCCGAATTTAATAGTAGTGCATCCTAAATTGATAGATAGTAGTGGTCTTGATCATTTTCCTTTGCAAGAAATGAAAAAAACAAAGAAATACTCATTTAATGTCAATATCATCATGCAAAACACTAATGATTTGAATTTATTAGATTTTACATCCTCCTTTCAAGGAGAGGAAAAAATCTTGCAATCTAAAGAGTCTTGTGTAGGTATGACATCTTGTACTAAGCAAGATATATCTTTGTCGCATAATAAATGAACATCTTCTATTGATCAAGAGAGTATCTTGGCAAGACTAATCGAAGATCACTTGATATCTCTCCCTCCAAAAACACAAAATAAATTCTACTACAAGAATTCATTTTGTGCCTATCATAGAGTTCATGGTCATTCTACTAATGAATGTAAGGCTTTAAACAACAAAATTCAACATCTCAAGGAGTGTGGTGCTCTTCCTTGTGTTGAAGCACCTGATTCCTTTAATTGATACTTATTTTCATCCTATTCAGCTCATCCTTGTCCTACAGTAAGTGTGGGAAATGGGTTAGTTAAACTCCTCATATGTTACTTGTTGTTGTCTCTTTTGGATAGTTGACCACCTTTCATGTACATATAAGAGCAAGCTTGGGGTGTGAACGACATGCCTTATGTCAACTCGCATGTGACATACTTTTTCATGACGTAGCTTATTTGAAACACATGACTTGGCATAGGGCTATTTGAATAAGCTCTCATGTCCTCTTCTACTTTAAAGAAATTTCTCATAGTAATGGTTTTAGCAACCGCTTTAAAGTGGAGGCATACATTGACACTCATATTTCATTGTGCGATTTTATTTCTTCTTGAAATGCATCCTTTTCTTGGTGGTTTCATTGGGCTTGATTTCATCCAAGAGCATGATGTTTCTTTGACTTTTTCTCTCTTGGAAACATTAAGCATGATGTTCCTTAAGAAGAGACCTTGCACAAACAAAGCAAAATCCCTCTGAACAAATCTTACACTCTTTTGAATTTACAATGCCTATGAGTTTCAAACATACAAAGTCATGCTTGCCTCATGGAGCTCAAAGATCATTTTTGAGTGGTACCTTATTAAATTTATCAGGAGGTATAACTTTGAAATGATTTGAGTGGGAAGCCCAATCTGACACATGACTTTCCCCATAGCCACTTGCATGTGTGTGAGTGCATACCAACCATGGGCATATGTTTCTCACATTTTAGGACTTCTCACCCGACGGACAACCAAGAGTTATCTTGCCTTAGAGGAGTATGCATTTTTTAGATGAACAACTTAGATTTGATCCACATCATGTTGGAAAAATGGTTGAAGCTTGATCCACCTTTTTATTTTGACTTATTTTTGTTCTTCTTCTAGTTAATTACATTGCATGTTTTTGTATCTTGTTTTGTTGCATATTATACACCCTTGTGTGTGTCCTTTTGTGATTATGTTGGTTTGACTTAGAATCTTGGATCCTAGGGGCTTGGTTACCTCCTCCATCTTTGTTATCCTAGACCATCCATACTAGTACAATTGCACCCCTCTTCAATGTATACTTTAGCATGAGTTTGAAGCAATTGCATCCTCTCACTAAAGTGGGGGCTAAATGTAGTGTAGAAAAATGTGTCCCTTGCTCAATATGGGAATAATTAATGATAAATTGGAATTAATGTCACCCTGACCTAGTGTTGTGAGGTGTTTTACACATCCAAATTAGATCTTGGGCCCTTTTTAATCTAAATAAACCTAACTTTATCCTAATTTAATGTTGTAAAATGTATTTATTTACATCTTCACATTAAATTTAGGAGGCTTGTAAATCAAGTGGACCTAATCTAGTGTTGTAATGTGTTTTACACATTCACATGAGATTTAGGGCCCTTCTAAGCTAAATAGACTCAATTTTTCCTTAATTTAGTGTTGTAAAGTCTATTTCTTTACACTTTCACATTGGATTTTGAGACCTCTTACATTTATAACCTTAATATCATCATTAATAGGCCCCTATGACCCCATATTGTGCATCCCAAGACATATTTCGATAAAAGACCCAACAAGATCAACATAAAAACTTAAATTATTCACTCCCCAACACTTTAGCATGAAAAATAACCATTCTCGAACCCATTAACCACTTTGGGTGAATGAGTCCCACAGGGGCTATTTTTTATGCTAAACTATTGGAGAGTGAAGAATTTAAGTTTTAATGTTGATCTCGTCAAGTATTTGATCGAAATATGCCTTGGGATGCACAATATGGGGTCATAGGGGCCTATTAATGATGATATTAAGGTTATAAAAGCAAGAGGACCCAAAATCCAATGTGAAAGTGTAAATAAATACACTTTACAACACTAAATTAAGGCAAAATTGAGTCTATTTAGTTTAGAAGGGCCCTAAATCCTATGTGAATGTGTAAAACAAATTAAAACACTAGATTAGGTCCACTTTATTTACAAGCCTCCATAAATTTTATGTGAAGATGTAAATAAATACATTTTACAACATTAAATCAGGATAGAGTTAGGTTTATTTAGCTTAAAAAGGGCCCAAGACCTATTGTGGATGCATAAAACACCTCACAACACTAGATCAGGGTGACTTTAATTACAATTTATCATTAATTATTCCCATATCAAGCAAGGGACACATTTATCTACACTACATTTAAAAATGAAAAGAAGAAAATAGGGGGGTTCTCTTTGGCTTCTAGTGTTTAGGACCTAAAAGGCGAGAGGCTATTTTCAACCTTTCACTCAAGAACAAACCCTTGAGATTCCAATGCAAAGGAGATTGAAATATGGTGAAGGTATGGTTCTAGGGATTGAATTATGTATAATTATGGGTTCACCACCAAGTGTAAACTTGGAAAAGATAATGAATTACAAAACATAGTGTGATATGCAAAATAACCTAGAAATGACCATGAAACAAAACAGAAAGCTACAAAACTAAAAGTGTGCACCTAGAAACTTTCTAGGGATGGAATGGAACTCTAAAATCTTGAAGATGTTGATTTTTAAGCCCGGTAGGACTCATTTTCCATTTTGGGTGAATCAATCCCAGATCAAGGTTTCTGTACAAGAATAATTATCAAAAAAGGGTATCTAAAACTATAAAAATCCCAAAATTGACCCAAAATGAGATTCATTTACAAATATTGGTGAATGATTCCACTTACAATTTTATGAAACTTGAAGGTCTAAATCTGGTCTTTAATATCTTCTCTTCTTTTTCCTCTTGATATTCGGATATGAAATTGCCAATTTCGAGCCTATAGGTGACTTTTTGTGAAGATGATGACCTAGCAAATGGGGAGACAAATCCAAAAAATTTTAACCTATTCTTCAATGATCTTGAATTCTTCAAACCACCTAGATCTACAATCACACAAAGAAAGAGAGAGAAAATGTTGATTATTAGGGAATAGGGGTTTGCCTTGGTCAAACCCCTTTTAGGTAATTAAACAAAATGATGAAACAATGAAACAAGGACGTGAAGCATGGAACATAGGAAATGAAACATGAAAAATGAAACATTGAATGATGCCTTGTAGATAATGTCTTGTAAATCTAAAACTTAACATGAAATGGCCATGAAGGATGTAGATCTTGATCTTTGACAATAGGAATGGAACAATTCTTGGCTATGGATCTTTAATGCTACATCACAACATTAGCTGAAAAACATGCTTGATGCTTGATATGCTTGAAATGATCATGTATATTGAATTTCTGCAACAATTGATAAAGAATCTAACCTTGAATGCCCTAGAAATGATCTTGTGAAGTCTTGAAAAGCCTTACCTTTGAGTGCTCAACTTGATAATATGAAAGCATGATGTTGCTACGATGAAATGAGGATTTGAAATCTTGTTTATATAGTCAATCCACTCAAATGACCGTTAATTTGATCCCTAGGGCTAACATAGGAGAAATTTGAATTAAATCATTGCTTTTCCCACTCAAATCCTTAAAAATAGGCCAAATGGGACTCATTCGCCATCATACATTGACACTCATGTTTCACTACACAATTTTCTTTTTTCTTGTGATGCGTCATTTTCTTGGTGGTGTCATTGGATTGATTCCCTCCAAAATTTTGATATTTCTTTGACTTGTCCTCTCTTGGAGACATTAGGCATGATGTTTTCTAAGAAGAGACCTTGCATGAACTAAGAAAAATCCCTTTGAACAAACCTTACACTATTTTGCATTTACAATGTCTATGAGATTCAAACATATGAAGTTTTTCTTGCCTCATGGAGCTCAAAGATCATTTTTGTGTGGCACCTTATTAAATTTATCAAAAGGTATAATTTTGGTATGGTTTGATCAGGAATCCCAACTGACGCATGAATTTCCCCATAGCCACTCATGCGTGTGTGAGTACATACCAACCATCAGTGTATATGTCTCACCGTTTTGTGATTACTCACCCCACAGATGACCTGAAGTTTTGTGGCCTAGAGTGAGCGTATTGTGGATACTCACCCCATGGAAAACCTAAAGTTTTGTGGCCCCAGAGTGAGGGAATTTATTTTATTCTTTTCTTCTTTCAGTTATTGATATTGCATTTTTCATATCTTGTCTTGCTACAAATCATATACCTTGTGTGTGTCCTTTTTTGGTTATGATGGTTTGACTTTAGATCTTGGATCTTGGGGGCCTGGTTACCTCCTTGATATTTTTTATCCTAGAACATCTACATGTGTATGATTGGAACCCTCTTGAATGTCTAATTTAGTGTGAGTTTGAAGCAAGCTCATCCTCTCACTAAAGTGGGGACTAAATGTAGTGTCAAAAAATGTGCCCCTTTTCATTTTCACTATCGATATGGGAATAATTAATGATAAATTGGACTTAATATCACCTTGATCTAGTGTTATAAGGTGTTTTACACATCCAAATTAGGTCTTGGGACCTTTTTAAACTAAATTAACTAAACTATGTGTTAGAATTGGCTATGGCTGCCACCCAAGATCTATGGACCAAATGGAAAGCACAAGAAAGAGAGAAATGATATGACAAGAATAAACTGTATTCAGTGTCATTAATATGATATGACTGATTATGATTGATTACAAATGAGAGAGACCCCTTGGTTATATAGCCAAGGTGAGAACATAGAAGGGCATAAGATTATGACAAGTGTCAGAATCTTATGACATGAGACAACTAGGAAGAGTTATCACTCCACCAAAGATGGAGAGATAATCACATGATGTGTCCACAAAAGGTGGAAATGATGAGGTGATGACATGTCAAGTCCACCAAAAGTGGAAAATCTCCAACATCCTCCTATGTGGTCCCTAAGTAAACTTAACTAAGGTGTAATTATGACCTAGGACAAGGTACAAGATATTTAATTACACCAACACTATGCCCTAAATTAATGTAGTAAAATGTATTTATTTACACTTTCACATTAAATTTAGGAGGCTTGTAAATCAAGTGAACCTAATCTAGTGTTGTAATGTGTTCTACAAATTCACATGGGATTTAGGGACCCTTTTAGCTAGATAGAACCAATTTTTCCTTAATTTAGTGTTGTAAAGTGCATCTATTTACACTTTTACATTGGATTTTGGGCCTTGTTGCATTTATAACCTTTATATCATCATTAATAGGCCCCTATGAACCTATATTGTGCATCCCAAGGCATATTTTGATCATAAACCCAACAATATCAACATATAAGTTTAAATTCCTCCCTCCCTGATACTTTAGCATGAAAAATAGCCCTTGTAGGACCCATTCACCCAAGATGGTGAGTGAGTTCCATTTGGCCTATTTTTAAGGATTTGAGTGGGAAAAGTGGGTTTTTAATTCAAATATCTTCAATGTCAACCTTGGGGATCAAATTAACGATCATGTGAGTTGATTACCTATATAAGAAAGCTTTAAAATTCTCGTTTCATCCAAGCAACATCAATAGTTCATGTCATCAGATCAAGCAAGCAATAGTTAAGCATTTCAAGTCTTCACAAGGTCAACAAGATAGCATTCAAGGGAAAGATTCTTCATCAATTGTTGTAGCATTTCAAGATCCATCATCATGGAAAGGTTATAATTGGGTTACTTCATGTTTGTGCTTCATTATATTATTTCACCATTTTGTTTAATTACCTAAAAGGGGTTTGACAAAGGCAAACCCCTATTCCCTAACAATCAACATTTTCTCTTTCTTTCCTTGTGTGATCATAGATCTAGGTGTCTTGGAGCTTGAAAGATCATTGAATAATAGGTTACAAGGTTATTGGAATTGTATCCCCATTTTCTAGGTCATCATCCTCACAAAAAGTCACCTATAGGCCCAAAATTGGTAGTTTCTATGTGAACCCCAACCTTGGTACCTGCAAAACAACAAGAATAAATGAGTTAGACAAGGGATTGCAAGCCAAAATAAGGATTCCCCATGAAATCCATTTACAACATTCAAACTAGGAAGAAAATAGTGAAAAACACAATGGAAATGATAAAACAAAGATTGAATCCTAATTAGATGTGCAAACTCATGATCCCATGGGTGAATTGGTGCCAATTTGATGTGAAAATTGGCCCTTTCCCAATTCCTATGATGCAAACTTGATGTGTTGATGAAGATTTGATCCACGTTCTTGATGTTGAAGGGTGCTACAGGCTAAAATCTGAAAAACTTAACTATGATTCAAGAATGATTAATGAAATTTGATGGATATTTGGGCATGGTAACTTTGCTCAAATTGTGGATGATGAAATGAGGATATGATCATTTTATTTATAGAATTACAAGATGGATGAATGTCCAAATTTGAGCAATGTGGGACTAACATTCATCCAATGGCATGATGCCACTTGTCAATCTATGAATGGATGAAAGATGTGCAAGATTTGGGGTTTGTGCCAATAAATGCATAATTTTGAATTTCAAATTTATTGAAATGACATGCAAAAGGGAAGGGAAAATGCAATAAATGCCACTTGGATCAAGGCAACGGACATTTAAGATGAATTTATTTCCTTGTTGGATGTACATGTTGACTTGGAATTTTTTGAATTCAAATTGAGAGAATATTCCAAAAGATGACTTGTGAGGAAAATAGAGATTTAATAAATGAATTAAATCTATTTTCATGTGCAACTTACATTATCTAGAGGATGGGACATGAGATGAGATTATATTAATCAAGGGTTAATTAATTTAATGAGAGGGGTTAGATGATGTGACCTATTTGACTCAAATTTATGGATTTATTTAAATCAAATAAGAGAGGCATATGATAAGAGGTTAATTAAATAAGGATTTTGATTTATTTAATTAAAAGAGATGGTGTTAGACTAAATCAAATAAGGTTTTAATTTATTTAATTTAATCGATAGACTTTAGATATTTAACCAAATAACTGATTATTTAATTAAATAGGGATAATTAGATCAGATGGTTTGATTTAATTAACAAAAGAGATTGTCAAGTAATTAAATAAAATGATTTATTCAATTAAGGTAGGAATACTGATGAATTTAATCAAATAAGGAGATTTGATTAAATGGTTAGACCGAGAGATGATTCAAGAAGAAGTGATGTTAGTAAGTTAGGATCAGATGCACAATGTCAATCAGTATATTTTGCGTGTCTACAGTTTTCCCTTCTTTGAAGCAGTGCCCTCATTGTGTTGATTCAAAGAATAAACGATCTCAATCAAAGCAAAAAAAAAATTGTATTTAAAAATTTTCCCCACTACTGCCTGGGGGGAGAGAATATGCCAATATAATGCCCCCTTGAGAGATTGGATGAAAATTCCAATTTTTAGATGATCTCACAAAAAAAGAAGACAAAGTACCTGATAGGTTGAAAAGGATCCAGAAGGTTAAAAACATGTCTGAATGCAATAAAATGATGAAAAACAAGCCTCAACTGGACATAAAGTGGTCTGAGGTTCAAAAACCCTAGCAGGACAGCCAAACAAGGTGAAAAACCCTAATTTTTAGGCTTAAAAGGGGCCCGAGGGGTCACTTTCGAGTCATTTTCACACACCTCCACTAGCAACCTTGAGATTTGAGCTCTGACTCTTCGGCGATATGGTGCAATGATAGCTTCCCTTACACATCACTGATCAAGTTCAGATGTACCAGTGGCCACCTAGCATCGAGGCACTAGTATGTGGTCCTTACCCAAGCTTCGTCCTTTCAATTAATACCTCAATTAAGGCTTTAAAGGGTTGGTTCACCTGTAGCGGCGCTCAGAAATCAAACTTTGTCGCATAGTGTTGTTTTGCGCTGCAGTGGTTTATTTCAGGGTTCAAAAACTCCAATGCTGAACTCAGGATCGGCGGGCTGGTTTGATAAAGTGTGATGCAGCATCACTGAATTCACCCAAACTGTGACACTGGAAGGGAAAGTGCACCGTAGCGGTGCCATATAGCAACTTTTAGGGTTTAGCATTGGATTTTGATTAAAATCAAACTACGACACCATCACAAATTGCACTGTTGGGGAAGTTTTTGGAGTGTTCGACCATAAATTTTTTCAAAATTTTTAACACATTGACTTTCCTTGATGTAGGATACGGTGAGGGAGCTCTACTCTCAGGAGCACTAATCGCGATATTTGGCTAGCATCTTGCGAGACCTGAGTGACAGGGACCGGGATCGACTTAGGGTTGCAGGATTGTGGCACATTGCATACTCAGCGCTCGTGTGCACTCACCTAGGGATGTTGTCAACACTGGCCAAGAGGTGGGACAACAAGAAGTCTGAGTTTCATCTCCCCACTAGCAAACCTACCATCACTCTGGAGGATGTTTGGCATATTTTATGACTGCCGATTCATGGCCAACAGATAATTTTTGATATGGACGAGGGGTGTGAGGCCTGCTGCAGAGTCCTTGCCACATAGGACATCATTTTTTGTGAGGGACAGATATCTAGAGCTAGAGCGATACAGGGTAATAACACCTCCCTACTATTGGGTGGTTGCAACTATCATTTCAGGTCTTGTTGCCCTAGATAGATGAGGGCGATACTTCAGTCCTAGCTAGGGGTATTGGTATGAGCGGATGGTCTGAGATAGGCCAATTCATTTTGCATGGGGGCCTGTTCTTCTAGCTTCTCTTTACAGGGACCTCCATGAGTACATCTACATGGATGATAGAGCGCTAGGAGTTGGGGTGACTTTACTTCACGTCTAGGCATGGGAGCACATTTCTTTGTTATTTCCACATGTCATTCTAGTTCTGATGGGGGTAGATGATCCCCTTGTGGCATGATACAGAGGTGGTGTGTCCTTTACACACATTGGTGAGCACGGGATCCCCTACTAGAGGGGGGTCTTAGATGAGATGTTGGTTTTCACTTGGTGACCATACCTTGGTTGGCCTAGATGGGCTGATGATGCCAATCAACTATTCTATTGCTGCCAGGACTAGTATATGCACTGGCGGGAGCATACTATGATTGAGAGGTACCTGCCCAGGCACATGCAACATTAGTTTGGAGAGCCACAGGATTGGCCTAATGACAACTATGTATCCATCTTCGCTTGCAGCATGACATAGGTATCATGGGGACAATACATTATTGCCTCAAAGGCCATCGACAATTTCTAGCAGTTGGTAGCTCGACCATGGGCTTATGATCATGGTTTAGTAGATCCCAACACCACCCAGGCTTATAGGTACTGGTTTAGACCTCCACTTTAGTTGACTATTCTAGGTGTTGACCCAGATTTGTGTAGAGTTAGAGGCAGAGGGAGGATGAGGACAAGGACAGAGGGTTGAGATTCGACAAGATCCACCAGTTGTGCCCCCAGTCCTGCTAGGTCACAAAGATGTACATATGCAAGACCAGTAGCAGGAGCCACCACGAGATGAGGATCGGCCTTGGGTGCAGCCACATGTGCAGCCACAAGGACAGGAAGATGCTTGAGATGATCTAATTGCATAGTTGCAGGCTTAGATCCAGGTCATGACTGTCGAGAGAGATCAGGCGAGGGCTGAGAGAGCAGCTCAGAGTAGAGAGAGATCAAGTCATGCCACAGAGACAGGCTAGAGAGCTACAAGCCGCCACTAAGCTAGGCCAGAGGCAGCAGATAGAGAGCATAGCATGATCACCTCCTCCTCCTAGGGTATAGTATCAGTTTGGTCCTATAGGGATGCCATCCAAGAGGTAGAGTATTACCAACAAGCTTATCACGAGACCGTGTCTAGAGCAAAGTGGGTCCCAAAGTACTCAAAGTGGGCTAGCCACCGACCAGCAGAGGGTCATAATGACAGAGGCGATGGTAGCATTCATAGAGACTGAACCTGATTGAGATGTTATGATACCTTTTGTGCCTTATGGGCTCACTTTTAATAGCTTGATGGGCGTTTTGTATTGATTGACACATGTACAGTGATCCAATTTATTCTTTGTATTATGATAGTTATGTGATGATATATATATGAGCCAATTTTGATGTGATGTACCATGTTTCCCTTTTATGCATGGATGATTTTACTTGTATATGTTATGGATGCATTTATTTCTAATGATATATGTGTTATGATTATGACTAACAGATCTAGATTATGTTAACTTATGATATGCGAATGTGATGGTCTATTTATGATAATGCAGATGCAATGGTCTGATATGTGAAATGATATGGTCTATGATGTTTGTGTGAAATGATATGTGACCTATATTTATTTATAGATGCCTATATGATTTGCTTATAATGAATTTTGAACATTTATGCCTATGTGGAATGATTTATGATGCTTTTTATTAGATGATATAGATGATGTAATGGGTGTGATATGATGCAAATGAGATGGTTCTATGAGATTCTTAGAATAACAAATGTTATTATCCTAAACATAATAAATGATGATGTAATGTATGTGATGCAAAGTGATATGAGGATGTGATGTTATGTTAATGCAAAGTGATGAGATGATGTAAATGAATTAAATGTTTTTATGCCTATTGTTTATGACTATGCAAAAATGATTATCAAATGTTTTTGTTTATGCAATGATTTATGTGATAGATGGTAATGTGAAATGGTTATAAAATGCAAATCAATGTTATGCGATGATTGATATAATGGCATGCGATGCAATGTAATGGGTGAAATGGATGCACCTATCTAAGAAGAATGTTTATGATAACCTGTTTATATGATGATTAAAATGCAATGCTTATGTTTCCTATATGATATGTTTATGCAATATGCTAATGATTTGCAGATGCAGGATCGATGACGATGATGGTGATGATGAACTATCATAGTACCTTGTTAGTGCAGTTAGTAAGAAAAGAATAAGTCATTTCAACAAGACACAAGATGATGTAAATGCAAATGATGATGATGATGATTAATTGCTGAGGAATTGGGATTTTCAAAGGGCCAAATTTTCTTATGTTTGATAACACACGTGGTATGATGCATCAAGGTATAGAAAACTAGGATGGCATTGTACCCAGTGAGATTAACTTTGACTTGACAAGCAGATAGGATCATTCTTGTTCACACCTAACATACATAAACCTTGCTAGGATGCACTTTAGAAGTTTCAAACATCTCAGACCAAAACATGGAAAGGTATAACCAATCAATGCAATAGTCAACAAGCTATCCAAAACATCCTCTATACATATCTAACAAGGAAAGTATTCACCAAGTTATCTTACAAGAACATCCAACAAGCATAGCAAACAAAAGAATAATGATCGTTGCCCCACTCCTATCTCTCTAAATCCTTCATTTGGATATCCTCGAGAGGTCCTTGGACTGAGTGCAATAAGATAAGTCAAAAGAAAAAGATAAAGCACATAAACAAGTTGATGTTCTTCAATACCACTAACCGAAAGGGAATGTGTTTTTAAGGATAAGAACCCAAACTATTGCCAAAAGATAATTCCAATTGTAGGAAGGATACATCCTAGGACATGTTAGTGGATGGCGGAATGTCATTTCATTTATCCAAAGTGTTCTTTTTGATAAATAATGCCCCCTGTAGGAGGGATTTATCCTAGGACATGATGTTATCAGATGATTGATATGGGACTATTTGGATGATGGACTATCAACACAAATAATTGACCAACTTGTTTACGTACTGACTTAGACTTGAGACTTGATGTTTTTGATTTTTTCACTTTTAACCTGCTAAATTTGTTTCTAACTATTTCAACAAAGGTTTAAGATGACGATTAGTTTATTATGAATGTTGTTATTGTGGGTGTAAGTGAGATGAGATAGATGGATTTTTTTAAATATTTGGATGTTTTTTATGTTTTGCAATGTTTTGAGGCTATTTTTGGTATTTTTTGAGGTTTTACAAACATTTTGATTTTTGATTTTTTGAATGTTTTTGGGATTTTCTGAGATTTTTACCAAGAGACTAACCTAAAAACCTATCCTAGGGGCCTCAGGGGCTGATCAACAGATTAGCCTTTCCTACGTTATATACATAGAAACCACCTAGTTCGACTGATGACTTGACTGATTTACAGATGATGATATACATGATGAATTGTCAGTTTGTTATGACGGACTCCTAAAGGACTAACCTAAGTGTCTTGGGGAATGATCAAAGATCAACCTTGCCTACGTTCAAGCTCAAAGACGACGTAGTTTGACAAGAAAACTCTATTTTTTGACTTTTTTTTAACCAAATTTTTTACTTGTTTTTGGATTTTGATATGTTTTGATGTTTTTGGATTTTTTGATGTTTTAATGTTTTTGGATTTTCTAATTTGAGGACTTTAAGATCATACATGAATTTGATCCAAGAAGAACATGCCCCCAGTGTGATGTAATAGACCACTCTGATAAAGGCAGGACAAACTCACCTTTTGAATGAGCCGAGTAGTACTAGGAGGGATCATGATATGAAAATAGGACTAAGCAATGGTGCAGATGCAAGTGGATGAGTGATGGATGGAGACCTAAATGCAATGGATGATGAAAGTGAAATGGATGGATGATGCAGAACAAGCTGTAAAGATCTTAGTGGATGGGAAGTGCTTATTTACACAAGGCGTCTATTTGCTAGGTTTTCACCAAGGTACTTGTCCAAAGTGCCACCGAAGTGGTTTTCACTAGAGGACAATTTTTTTTTCTTTACCATTTTTTTGATCCATTTTCTAATTTATTTGGATTTTTTGTTTTTTGATTTGTTTTGTTGTCACCAAGATGCCTGTTTGCCAGATTTTTGCCAAGGTAACCATTTTTTTTAGGACATTTTCTGATTTTTTTGGATTTTTTGGTTCTATGCCTTGAAAGATTTAGGCATAAATTTTTTTGAGATGGGAGCTATTCATGGGCTCCTACAAAGGTTCCCGTTTGGGTGTTAATAGCTAATATGACCCTAATTTGTAACTTGTTGTGATGACAAAAGGTCCTAACTAATTAGGTTTGAACTTGCCTTTGCTGTTTGGGTTTGGGACATTCTTTTGATTCTCTTTTAAGACCAGTTCTCTGATATGAACGTCCTGCTTCTGATTTTCTTATTGTAGCTCCTTTTGAGTCTATTCTAATAGACTTGCAAGTTATTTAAAGCATCTATCCATCTCTCATCTAGTAGCTCTAGCTCATTTAGTCTTGATACCCAGTACTCTTCATCTATGATGAGGTTTTGTAGTGATATCCTGAGGGATGGGAGCTCAATCTCATTTGGGAGTATGGATTCTAATCCATAGACCAAGGAGAAAGGGGTGGCACTAATGGGTGTGTGGATGCTGGTTCGGTAGGCTTAGAGGGTGAGATTAAGCTGCAATTTCCAGTCATGACCTACGTCATTGACTATTTTCTTGACGATTTTCAAAATGGTTTTTTTTGTAGCTTTTGCTTGGCCATTTCCTTGGGGATAGTATGGGGTGGAGAAGCGATGTTGGATTTTGAATTTCTCGCATAATTCATGGACCTTTTGATTTTCGAATGGTGTCCCATTATCTGAGATAATGGCTTGTGGGACACTGTAATGACAGATGAGGTTGTTCAGGATAAACTTTGAAATATGCTTCTTGGTTATGTATGTCATGGGTATGGCCTCCACCCACTTAGTAAAGTACTTAGTTGCAATTATGATGAATTTGTGGCCATTAGATGAAGTCGGAGTTATCTTTCCAATGAGATTGAGGCCCCATTGTGAAAAGGGCCATGGTGTGACAATGGGATGAAGCTCTTGAGCTGGAGCATGGATGAGGTCCCCATGCTACTAACATTGTAGACATTTTTTGGCATGGTCATGTGCTTCTCATTCCATTGTGGGCCAATAATACCCCATCCTCAGCAATTTCTTGGCTATGGTCATTCTACTCGAGTGTGAACCATAGATACCATTAAGAACTTCAGTTAGAGCGGTTAATGCCTCCTCAGCATTTAGGTAGCATAGAAAGGTACCTTCTAAGCTCCTACAGTATAGGGTATCACTTAGGATAACAATTATGGATGCCTTTTTGACAAAGGTTCATTTTAGGTTTGAAGGTAGGTCAGCTGATATGACTCCTATTCGAAGGTATGTGTAGATTTCATGATACCAAGGATCACCAAGACCAATGATTTTGGACACATATTCTGATTCGGGTATCTCGAATGTGGGAAAGAGAATCTACTCAAATAGGAATTCATATTTTGGAATGTTGTGAGGGATGTCTAATAAGGACCCAATTGTTGCCATGGCATCTACTGCTCTATTGTTGGTTCTTGGAATCTACTCAAATGTTATTTCTATAAAAGATTATTTGAGAGTCTCCACCAATTTCTTGTATGGAGTGAGCTTGTCATCCTTGGTTTGATATTCATTATTGACTTGATTTATGATCAACTGAGAGTCTCTATACACTTTGAGAGCTATGATGTTCCATTGCACTACTATCTTGAGACCTATGGTTAAGGCCTCATATTCTGCAATATTATTAATGCAAGGAAATTCCAATTTGTATGAAATTTGTATGCAATCCCCTTGTGGGGTGATGAAGAATACACCAGCTTCTGATCCGTGTTGTGTGTATGAGCCATCAAAGTATAGTTTCCAGTGGTCAGCCATGTTGAGGTTAAAAATGGATTCATCTGGAAACTTTGAGACAAGAGGATTCTTAGAATAAATAGGTGCTTCTGCTAGTTGATCTACAATAACTTGGCCCTTAATTGCTTTCTACTCTACATACTTGATGTCATACTCTAACAATATCATCACCCATTTTTCCATTCTTCCTATGAGCATTGCCTTTGATAGTAGATACTTGAGGGGGTCAATTTTGGCAATGAGCTTTATCTTGTGTGCCAACATGTAATGTCTAAATTTTTGTGATGCAAACACTACTGCGAGGCATGATTTCTTGATGAATGAGTAGTTTAGCTCATGCTTGACCATTGTTCTACTAATATAGTAAATAGCCCTCTCTATTCCATTTTCATCATGCTGAGCGAGGAGAGCTACAAGGGTTGTTGTTGTTGCTAATACATATAAAATCAATGGCTTTCTTGGGATGGGTGGCATTAAGACTGGTGGTGTCAATAGATATTCCTTGATTTTGTTGAATGCCTTTCCACATTTGTATCCCATTTGTATGCTACTCCCTTGTGGAGTAGATGAGAATTTTGGTTTTTCTTGTTTGCCAGTTGTGCTATGAATCTTCTGATGGATTGGAGTCTGCCTTGGAGGCCTCTCAATTGTTTTAATGTTTTGGGTGCCTCCATTTCGAGGATTGCTTTTACTTTTGCTGGATCCACCTCGATACCCCTCATTGACACTATATATCCTAGTAGTTTACATGATTGTACACCAAAAATGCACTTCTTGGGATTTAGTCTAACTTTGTACTCCTCTAGTCTATCAAAGATGGCACCTAGAGTTGCTATGTGATATTTTCTCTTTTTGGACTTAGCTAGGATATCATCAACATAGTCTTCAACCGTTTTATGGATCATGTCATGGAATATCAATGTCATATCCCTTTGATATGTTGCTCCTACTTTCTTTAGGCCGAATGACATCATGTTCCAGTAGTAAGTCCCCCATGGACAAGTGAAGGCTATCTTATGTTGATCTTCTTTTGCTATCATGATTTGATCATATCCCAAGAATCCACCCATTAGCGACAACATTTCATGTCTTGCTGCCATGTCTACTATCATGTCGATGTTGGGAAGTGGGAAGTCATCCTTTGGAAATTCCTTGTTCAAATATCTGAAGTCTGTGCAGATTCTGATGGCTCTGTCAGGCTTTGAAACAGGTACCAAATTTGACACCCATTCTAGGTAATCAATTGGTCGGATGAATCCTGCATCCAATAGCTTTTTTAGCTCCATTTTGACTAACAGAGTGATTTGAGGATGCATTTTTTGAATCTTTTGTTTGACCGGCTTTGCTTCTAGATACACTGCTAAGTGATGAACCACAGTCTCTGGATCAAGCCCTGGCATGTCAGCATAACTCCATGTGAAGTTTATTTGTCATTCCCTTAGGAATACTGTTAGGAGTTGTTGCTCTTCTGATAGTAGTGATTCTACATAAAATGTGATATGCGGGGTCTCCTCTATTCCTAACTTGATAGGATTGCATTTTTTGGCCAAGACTACTGACTTTTCTTGATGAATATCTCTTAAAGGGAGATTGAATCCTTCATCCTCAGGTGCCTTAGAGAGGTTTTCACCATTAGATACATCCTTTCTTTTTACTTTTTTCTTATCAGAGAGTGCCACAATGTGGTTTTCACTCAAGGACTTGGATATGATTCTTAGTTTCTCACTTTTGTGACTGAAGGATTCAATTATTTCCCCATAATAGGCATGTGTGTCCAACTCCATTATGAATCCTACTTTATGATCTCCATCTGGAATGTTATCCATCAATCCCATGAATTCTGAGAGCACCTCATCATTTTTGAATGTATCAAGAACTAGTGGTCCTCATTGGTCGTAGTTGATGAGTTAGGGATATACTAAACGGATCTCATGATTTTGTTTGTTTGGTTCAAAGGATAGGGTACTAATCATGCACAGGGTGGTGTCCACAAATAACCTAGGTAGATTTGTCATGGTATCCTCGTCATCACTACTATTATAGACCTCAGTTATAAAGTTATGTATGTCTCTACCTATGGATATTGGTGAGCATACTTCTATTGCTATTGGCTGAGGAGAAATATTAACCATTCTAACCAAAGGAAGTCAGCCACGTATGGTTATACTCGGAGGGGTACATCCAAGGCCAAAATTTGTTATGGGTCACATCTCTTGCATGATAGGTATTATGATCCCATTGTCATTTTGTCCCAATCTTTAATTTTTGTCGTAGCCCATTCCGAGCATCATTTGTAGACCCTTGCTTTTTTCATCCATTGGTAATTCAGGTGTTGGTCTTTCATCTTGATATAACATTTGATATGGATATGTTTCAATAATATCCTAGCCAAGGTCTCCCCACCTTGTGAATTCAGGATAGTCTTCAGGAAACATTTGTGATGTGGAAGCTTGGTTTTCTTGTGGATGTCTGTGTGATCTAGGAGATTGTGGTAACTCTCCTATCACAAAAGAATTGTTAGGGAGCTTGTAGCTTCCACAACTGTCATCCTGGATGATAAGCTTGATGTCTTAAATGGTGTGAATGGTGGGAGTAGTGGGTGTCTCTATCACAGAAGTGGACGCAAGGGTGGCGGGGTCAATGTATGGTGTGGATGGGCCCTCATCATTTTTTGGAACTTGGGGGATTTTGTAATACTTTGCTTCAAGAATTTTTCAATATGAGAAAGTTTTAGGATCTCCATGGATGGTAACTTCTTATCCATTATGTGTAAATTTCACACATTGGTGGAAAGTTGATGCTACCGCTTTCATCGCATGGATCCATGGACATCCTAAGAGGATATTATATGGAAAGTAAAGGTCCAAGACCAGGTGACAAGTGGTTTTCATGATGGCAGGCCCTACTTGAATAGGGAGTTTGATTATGCCCTGAGACACTCTTTCTTGATCATCATATGCCCTTATGGTGATAACTTTTCCTTTGTCTATGGAATCCTCTGATATTTTCAACTGCTTGATGAGGTTGAGAGAACAAATATTCAAACCCACACCTCCATCCACCAAGACCCTTTTGATTTTTCTCTTGTGTATAATTTCTTCCAAGTGAAGTGCATGGTTGTGAGATGGTTGGGAGGGGAAATATTGGTTAGAGAAAGTGAGAAGATTAGGCGTAAATATATTTATAACCATAGGTTGTAATTGCTCTGCATCAAGATCTATGGGGACAGTGGATGAGGCCAATGCTTCTTCAAGGATTTTCCTATGGGTAGATGATATTTTTAGCAACTCCATGATGGAGATTTGTGCTGGCATTCTCTTGAGTTGATCTAGGACATTGTAGCCATTAGGAATGGATCTAGATGTAGAGACTCTGTTTGGCTAGGATGATCCTGTGCTTGTTACTTTTTCACCTCTTGTGGTGACTCCACAATATTTAGCATGGGCGCCCTTGATGGTGATGACCATGCAGTATTCATTTAGGGAGGAAATGACTATTTCATACACATGATTTACATTTCCTTTCCCTTTGTCATTTTTATTCCCTATGTTGCCATGATTCAGCATCGAATTCGTGTATATCTTAAGATTTTTATTTCTAGTAGGTTGTTCTATGTTTATGATTTTCTTATCAATGAGATCTTGGATGATGTTTTTGAGTCTCATGAAACTTTTTATTTTATGGCCTTTGATTTTATGGAATTCACAGAGTTGATTCTCATTATACCAAGGAGGTTTGACATCTGGTTCTTAGTAATTCTCAAATGTAGGAGGCTTGATGAATTTTTCGTTGATCAATTTTTTCATTATGTCCTCAAGTGGTTCCCCCAAAGTGGTGTATTTTCTCTTGGGATAACTTTTGCATTAAGGTGGTCCCCTTTGGTCATTGAGATTATTGATGGCTGGATTGTTGTTGGGTTGGTGTGTTGTGTGATGAGTGTTTTGGTGTTGTGTTTGGATTTATGGTGCGGGTGTATATTGGCATGGGGAACTAATGACCACCTTGGCATCAACAACACCATCATTAGTAACATTTTTGTTCCTTGCCCATGTGTGAGGTTTATCATTGTAATTGGATGGTGTGCAGTTGTTTTATTGTTTGTAGCATGATGTTGATTCCGCGAGTTGAGTCACAAGGGCTCTTTTGATGCTAAGCACCTTGGGGATCAATTGATTGTATTTGGTGATGCCCTCAAACTTGAGGTGAAATGACAAGCGGCCTTCAAGATTGGCTATGATGGCGCAAACTTCTTGTTCTTCTGGCATGGTCCACTTGCTTCGATTGGCCTTAGATCGCCATCATTGTAGGAATGAGGAAAATGATACTCCCTTTCCTTGTTTCAAAGCTGAAAGTTCTTCTAAACTAACATCCATTGCAATGTTGCATGCATAGTTCTTAATGAATGCATCAATAATTTCTTGAAATGTTCTAATGCATGAAGGTAGATGAGAGAACCATTCCATAGCATGGCCTGCCAAGCTCCTAGGGAATAGTCGCATTAGATATGTATTGTCATATACGAATTCCATGCAATGAACCTGGAATTCCCTAATGTGATCTTAAGGGTTCCCTCGATATTTGTCAAATTTGGGGATCTTGAATCACTTAGGGAACTATTTCATTACTAGGCTCCTATCAAATGGATAGGGACACAAGTTGCTTGGTGTCTTCATTGTTCACCCTAATTGAAGGTCGAGCACCTATTGCGAGAGCAACCTGATTTGTGTCGTCACATCATTTTGCAGATTAGGGGGTGGGATGAAAGTGTTTTGGGGTGTTTCAATCATGGGTTTGGATGGGTGGGTTGGTCAATGTGTTGTTCAATGGTATCTGTATGTTCTACCGAGTGAGGTAGGCTTCCACCTGCTTATGAACAACACCTGTTGTTGATCTTGTTGTTGTTGTGCTAAGATTTGTGCTTGTTGTTGCACTTGTTACTACTCCAACAACGCTTGTTTTTGTGCTTGTTGTTGGGCTGCCAATTCTGCTACTTCTTGCTACTCTTGATATTGCTTTATTTCTTGATGATATGCTTGCAGTTGTGTTGCTTGTCTTTGTGTAAGAAGTTGTGCTTGATATTGGGTTTGTTGTGCCTGATATTGGGTGTTTGACTAAGCTTGAGCTTGGGCTTGCACTGCTTGTGCTTGGACTTGTGCTTGTGCCACTTGTTGTTGTAATAGGGTTTGTGCTTGAGTAGCCTTTTGTGCTTGCAATGCTTGCAATGCTTGAGTAGCTTGGGTGGCTTCTTCTTGTTGTTGTTGTAATAACGCTTGGGCTTGTTGCACTTGTAATGTGGCTTGTGATATTTGGGTGGCTTGTGTTGCCTGAGCAGCTTGCTGAGTAACTAGTTGTTTGGCTTTTTTGTTTCTGAACTTGTTGGTATCCTTGTTGGAAAGTAGCTTGCAATGTTGCATCATATTGGCCTGATGTTGTGGAAGTTGGTGGTGGTGGGGGTGGAGGTGGATTTGGAATGGTATTCGTGAGGATGGTATTGGTGTTTTGCATGATGGATGGTGTTGTTGATGTGGTTGGTCCTTGAGAGATCATGCTTTGTGATGTTAAGGGGATGTTTGATGATGATGCAATTGCTTGTGCATTTGTCATCTATTGTTGCAATATCAATGAAAAATTTTGAGCGTTTGGCATAATTCTTTGATTGATATTTGGGATAGTGGTTTGATTGATATTTGGTAGAGGGGGAAGCCATAAACCAAGGAATGATGTGGATGATGATGGTAATGGTGGAAGTGGTGGAAATGTAAGGGGTGTGAGTTGTTGTGAAAATGTTGTGGTGTCGAAGATGCCCCCTCGTCCGAACATGTCTCCCTCTTCTTGCGAGTTTGTGAGGAGAGGAGTTTGAGGCATTGCATGAAAAAATGATGATGATGGATCATGATGGAAGGTGAGAGGAACATTCTTATGTAATGGGTTTTCAGATATGTTTTGTTCCAAGGTGGTGTTTGCGTCCAAGTTTTGATTATTAACAAGGGGGTGTGCTTGAAGAGCATTGAGAAATGTATTTCCCTTATTAACGTTGGGTTGGGTTGGAGCGAATGATGTCGAGATTTACAAAATGTTTTGCGTGATGTTTTGATATGGGGGTGTGGATGAGATGGGGATGGTGGATGAGATTGGAGGAAATGATGTCTCCACTATGGTACTCACATCAAATCCGAAGGTAGTTTGGACCCTTGTTTTTCTAGTTCAAGCATGTATAACAAAGGGTTAAGCCTCATCATGATGTTGATGATTCTATGGTTGTCCGAATTTTGGAGCATTTTTGTTATTTCTTCATGAGACATTCCAAGGGTAAGATCTCCTTGGTTCTCCTCTTGTGGATTTTGGGATGATGAGATGGTCAATGGTTGCTTGACTCAGTGGGATTTATCTCAACGTTTGTTTGGCTAAGATCACTCGAAGTGGTTGTTTCTTTGGTGGCTTACATGCTCTTCTTGTATTGAGATATGGTTTGAACCATAAAACGAGGATCGGTTTTCAAGAATGAGAGATGAATCTCTTGATTCTTTGGGTTGATCTTTATTTTATGTCAAAGTGGAAATTTTTCAGATATCTTAAGGATCAAGAGATGATATGATGATGATACAAGGGACGGATGATGTGGATGTTATGATCTTTTGGTAAATCTTGAAGGATATACTAGGCTTTTGGGATTTTCGGATATGTTTTGGATTTTGATTTTGATTTTGAAAAAATAGACCCTAAGATATTTGGATGATTATCTAAGGGATATATTTGATCAAAGGATGATAATTTGAATATGTGTGGGGAGAAGGATGCATCTACCCACACCTATTCAAACAAGATGATAGTTTCACTAAGCATATGAAGAAGGATTCGTCTACATAGATTAAGCTAAACAAGATGATTTTGATAACTTTGTCTAAGCATATGCAAAAGGCTGCATCTACACATACTTAGCCAAAGGTTATTTTGATAATGTTCTAGTCTCAAGGATTTTGATGATTTTGATTTTTCCAAAAAGCCTAGCATAAGGATGTTTTCAAGATTTTCCAAAAGGTGATGGTTAGATGATGTTTCTTTTGATGTTTGAAGGATGGATGAAAAATATTTTTGACTTTCTTTGATCCTAAGATGAACCTAGAAAAGACACTTTGTTTTCCTAGACCTAGGTATTGAAGAACATGAAAATGCTTCCTATAGACCTTTGTGACCAAAGAATGATTTAATTTGAACACACATTTTTGGATTTTGAAAAAATGATCTTTTCTTTGGATTTTGAAATTGAGAGTCTTCAACACACATGAAATTTCATTTTTCTTAATGGTTTTATTTTATCAAAAACACTTTCTTATGATTAAGTTTTCAAACTAAGGTGTCCAATATCTTAATTTCCTCAAACCCCACAAGATATCTTTTGTGGAAATTTGATGAACTCAAGGCAAGGGTTTCCCTAGAGTTTACTTAAGGAGAAAAATTGAGGTATAATCTAATGTTTAGAAACCTCTAAGGACATGAATCCCAAGGGCAAGCAATAACATATAGATTGAGTCAATGGCATTTATCTCCAAAAGGGTTTGAAATTTGGATGATGTTAAGTGTTTGTTTTTGAGATGTTTTCAATCAAGCAATGCATTTTGTAACCCAAGAATAAGTACAATCCTATGGATGTGTAAGAAAATATTTGTTGATTCCCACTTGGACAAGTCCAACTACACTTATCTTTAGCGAATGGTTAGATGCTTGACCCCACTGGCTCCCCTCCACAACACTCACTTATACGGGGCAGCCAAGCATCAACACCCATGGAACTCCCATGGCATATTTTCCATTTCTACTAAAAGACAATAAAAGTGTGGGGTGGCTTCAGAACGACCATTCTTGCACCAACAAATAGATTAAAGGATTTTGGAAAATTCTAGCACATGGGTTTTAGTAAGGACCTTCCATTCGTGGAGATTGACCCATATGACAAGAGTCCCCTTTCGAATCCATCTTGTCAGAATCAACCAAGTGATATTGGCATTTCTTCCAATATCCTAGTTGGAAATACTCTTTGCTTTAGAGTGTTACTGGCCGAGTCATTCCCTTGGGTGAGTACTTTTCCCCAAGACAGGCCCTCTAGGATAAACAAAAGTGAATGAAGAACAATATTCGTAACTCGATCAATCCTTTTTGGCAACAAAGAGAGAGAATATACGCAATAATGCCCCCACTTACACTCACACAAGATGTTCAATTTTAAACCCAAATCAAAGTGTGGAGGTAATTGCTTTGTCTCAACCCAAAGTCATGAAAAAGGCCTTTTGATTCTCAAGATCACTATAAAGCATGATAGAAGCACATATGTCCTTTTTTAATGCATTTAGTTCAAGTAAGCCCTCACAAAAAACAAAGTTACACTTGTTCTTTTTAAATCCACAAAGCAAAATGTGAGTTCCTTTTAAGCACCAAATGACAAGTGAGAGACATTTTGTTCAATTTGTTAACCAAAAACAAACTTTAGTATATTGTTGATCATATTGTTCGTTTTATCCCTTTTCACGAAATAAACAAAAAGATTCTTTTTAAACCCAAAGGAAGTTAGTATCCTAAGAAAGAAGTGCTAATAATCCATTAAAGAGGTGTCAAACAAACACTAAAGTGTTTAAAAATACTTTGATGGATGAAATATCATCATCATGCTCCTCCTTCCTTTGTTTTCGATTTCCAACCTACAAGTGAGAAAAACCAGTCAGATTCTAGAAAATACAAAAGTTAAAAACCAGAAAACAAAATATAAATTGATCATCAATCAAAAGACACGTGCTAAAATTAAATTTTCCCTTTTTACTGTCTTCCAGTGTAGCAACTCGTAATTGCATCATAGTTTGTTTTCTAAGCAGTGCCCTCACAGCACCACTTACCAGTTAGTGTCACTCTATGTCAGGACAGAGAGCTCAACTATGTTGCTCTTTTCACCCTGTGTTGCAATTTTTGTCCAATGTCAGAGTTTAATATTTTTTGAAAATTTCTACAAGTCAACGAGTCCAGCAGCAAAGTTTGAAATTCAAATATTTTGGCGAGACGAGTCCAACGTCGTGGTTTTGATTTTAAGTGGTTCCATATAGTGACATTAAAGAGTCAACAGTGCCAAAACAGCCATGTTGAGCTCCCAATGTTGGAATTTTTTGTGTGAAGAAAAAAAGTAGAAACTTAAAGAAAAACTAATTGAAAATGAGATGTAGCCCTCCTTCTAGCACCAAATGTGCGAACCCCAGCCTTGGTACTTGCAAAAAACAAGAATAAATGAGTTAGACAAGGGATTGCAAGCCAAAATAAGTATTCCCCATGAAATCCATTTACAACATTCAAACTAGGAAGAAAATAGTGAAAAACACAATGGAAATGATAAAACAAAGATTGAATCCTAATTAGATGTGCAAACTCATGATCCCATGGGGGAATTGGTGCCAATTTGATGTGAAAATTATCCCTTTCCTAATTCCCATGATTCCAACTTGATGTGTTGATGAAAATTTGATCCACTTTCTTGATATTGAAGGGTGCTCCAAGCTAAAATCTACAAAACTTAGCTATGATTCAAGAATGTTTGATGAAATTTGAAGGATATTTGGGCATGATAACTTTGCTCAAATTGTGGATGATGAAATGAGGATATGAGAATTTTATTTATAGAATTCCAAGATGGATGAAAGTCCAAATTTGAGCAATGTTGGACTATGGCATGATGCCACTTGTCAATCTATTAATGGATGAAGGATGTGCAAGATTTGGGGTTTGTGCCAATAAATGCATAATTTTGAATTTCAAATTTGTTGAAATGACATGCAAGAGGAAAGGGAAAATGCAATAAATGCCACTTGGCTCAAGGTAAAGGACATGTAAGATGAATTTATTTCCTTGTTGGATGTACATGTTGACTTGGAATTTTTTGAATTCAAATTGAGAGAATATTCCAAAAGATGCCTTGTGAGGAAAATAGAGATTTAATAAATGAATTAAATCTATTTTCATGTGCAACTTGCATTATCTAGAGGATGGAACATGAGATGATATTAAATTAATAAAGGGTTAATTAATTTAATGAGAGGGGTTAGATGATGTGACCTATTTGACTCAAATTTATGGATTTATTTAAATCAAATAAGAGAGGCATATGATAAAAGGTTAATTAAATAAGGATTTTGGTTTACTTAATTAAAAGAGAAGTTGTTAGACTAAATCAAATAAAGTTTTAATTTATTTAATTTAATGGATAGACTTTAGATATTTAACCAAATAATTGATTATTTAATTAAATAGGGATAATTAGATCAGATGGTTTGATTTAATTAACAAAAGAGACTGACTTAATTAAATAAAATGATTTATTCAATTAAGGGAGGAATAGTGATGAATTTAATCAAATAAGGAGATTTGATTAAATGGTTAGAGTAAGAGATGATTCAAGAAGAAATGATGTTAGTAAGTCAGGATCAGATGCACAATGTCAATCAGTATATTTTGCATGTCTACATTTTGCCCCTCTTTGAAGCAGTGCATTCATTGTGTTGATTCAAAGAATAAAAAATCTCGATCAAAGCCAAAAAAATTTGCTATTTAAAAACTTGCCCCACTGCTGCCTGGTGGGAGAGAATATGCCAATATAATGCCCCCTCGAGAGTTTGGACGAAAATTCCAATTTTTGGGTGATCTCGCGAAAAAAGAGGACAAAGTACCTAAGAGGTCCGAAAAGGCTCTGGGAGGTTAAAAACATGTCTAAATGCAATAAAATGATGAAAAACAAGCCTCAACTAGACATAAAGTGGTTTGGGTGGCCAAAACCCTAGTAGGATAGCCAAAAAGGGTGAAAAAACCCTAATTTTTAGGCTTAAAAGGGGCCCAAGGGGTCACTTTCAAGTCATTTTCACACACCTCTGCTAGTAACCTTGAGATTTGAGCTCTGACTCTCTAGTGATATGGTGCAACGACAGCTTCCCCTACACATCATTGATCAAGTTCGGACGTACCAGTAGCCACTTAACATCGGGGCACCGGTATGTGGTCCTTACCCAAGCTTCGTCCTTTCAATTAATGCCTCATTTAGTGCTTTAAAGGGTCAGTTCACCTATAGTGGTGCTATATAGTGCCGCTCGGCAATCAAACTCTGCCGCATGGTGCTATTTTGCGCTGTAGTGGTGTAGTTCAGAGTTTAGAAACTCCAACACTGAGCTCAAGATCAGTGGGCTAGTTTGATAAAGTGTGTTGCAGCATCGCTGAATTCACCCAAATTGTGATGCTGGAAGGGAAAGTGGGATGTGGCAATGCCATGTAGCGACTTTTAGGGTCTAGTGTCAGAGTTTGATTAAAATCAAACTATGATGCCATCACAAACTGTGCCACTGGGGAAGTTTTTGGAGCGTTCGACTAGAATTTTTTTCAAATTTTTTAACACGTTGACCTTCCTTGATGTAGGATGCGGCAAGGGAGCTCTACTCTTGGGAGCACCGGTCACAAGATTTGGCTAGCGTCTTGTGAGACCTGAGTGACATGGACCAAGATTGACTAGAAATGAATGCATAACATAACAAAAATGAACCAAACTAAAAGTGTGCACCTGGAATCTTGATGAAGGCTGGAAATTGCTTTTGAAATGCTATTGATGCTAATTTTTAGGCCTAGTGGGACTTATTCACCATTCTGAGTGAATCACTCCCAGTTCTACAAAATTGAGTCAGAACCCATTTCTGAAAAAAGGGTACTTAAAAATGCAAAAAACTCAATATTGAACCTAGAGTGGGACTCATTTGCCACCCATGGAAAATGAGTCCACTTTTTTTTTTGATGATTCAAAAGTGGATTCTACAGCTCTTAGTCTACACTTTGACTTCCTACAGGTGTCCACTTTTGAAACTCTGATTTATGGGTCTGAAAGTGAGATTTTGTTGATATTTTGACTTGTTGAATGAAGAGAAGACTTGAGAAACCTTGAAACTTGATCTTCAATCATTTCAAAGCTTCCAAAAGTCCTAAATCAAAATATGTACAAGACAAGAGAGAGAGAGATGTTGAATGTTAGGGCATGCGGGTTTGTCGTAGTCAAACCCCTTTTAGGTAATTAAACCAAAATAGAGAAAGAATGTAATGAAACATGCAATAATGGAGTTGACTACCTTTCCATGAAGTTTGATCTTGAAATTTTGCAACAAAACATGAAGAATTTGCATTTGAATGTCTAAAAATTGATCTTGAATGACTTGTAATGTTAAAACCCTAAGTTGTTTGAATTAAGATGAAAGATTGGTGGATGAATGATGAAGAATGGATATGAAAATGACTTAAAATACTTATATTTATAGGAATTTCACCTTATTTTCTTGTTAATACCTCATCACAGGTTGACATGAAGAAATAATAAACTTAAATTTCAATTTTTTCCCACTCAATGGTCAAAATTGAACCAAATGGGACTAATTCTCCACACATGGAAAATGGGTCTCGCCTAGATGGGAATAATTATCTATACATGGTGAATGGGTCCCACAAGGGCCAATTTGATAGCTAAGATGCCAGAAGATAAGGAAAGAAGGTTTAAATTGCAACCTTGTCTAGTATTTGGTCAATTTAAGCCTCGAGACACACAATGTGGGTTAATATGGGACTATTGGTGATGATGTGAATTTCAAAATAGGGCTTGGTACATAGAAATCAATATGAAAATGTGATTAAATACACCTTACAACACTAAAATGAGTTCCACTTAGCCTAGGAAGGCACAAGAACTAATGTGAATGTGCAAGACACATTACAACACTAGTTTAACATTAATTTTATCTTACAAGCCTTCTAAATTAATGTGATAATGTTATTAAACACATTTTATAATGTTGAATTAGAGAGAAATAGGTTCATTAAGTCTAGAAAAGCATAAAAGCATCTTACAATAGTTTAAAACACCTTTATAAGATGTCATTAAAAGCATGTTATTTAATTTATAAGGGTCCAAGACCTATTGTAGATGTATAAAATGCCTCCTACCACCTAAATCAAAGCCCCATTATGTCCAATTTATCATGAATTAATCCCATGTCAAGCAACGGGTACTTTTTTCTATGACAAACATCATAATTTCTAATTTGGAGTGCATCATCCTATATTTAGCTTGCATTGACTTTGCATTAGAGTTTACATTAGCTAATTAGAATTCTATGGTTTTAAATATTGCATTAGTGAAAGCTCATATAGCTTGCATTTACACATCTCATTTCACTAAAAATCATACAAAATATGCATTTGCATTCAACATACAGATCATAAAACATTAAAATTAGAAAATTCAATTTTTTTTTAAAATTTTTTTGAAAAAATCTCTACTGGGACTCATTCACCACCTTGGGAAAATTAGTCCCTCTACATATTTTGAATTGCATTTTATGGCATTTAAAATACTGTTTGAGTTTTTGTGTGTTGTTGTTGCCTTTTTGTTTCAATTTATAGATCTTCTATCTCACTCAATTCATTGCATCTAGTTTAAATCTACTCATCTTGTGCATTCCTTAAATTCAAAATTGCATCTAGAACATTTCATTTCACATTTTTGAATAGCTTAGAATTTGAAATTTTCATCATGGATATATTCTTTGGTATGCTTTGGATGCCCTTGAAGTCCTTAGTGGATGTGTCAAGTTGTGCTTTTGGAAATGACCCTAATGAAATTGAACTCACTCATGCTCACTAAACTCCTAATGCATGTCCTCCTTGTGATTTTTACATCATTGGAGAAGATTATGACATCATGAATAAGTTCCTAAATTATTTTCTTAACAACCTTGAACCTAATGCATCCTTTTACTCATCCATGAAACAATAAAACCTCCCCACAATACCACCTCTTGAGATGTTTGATTACTTATATCCTAAAATTGAAACAAAAGTTGAACCTAAGTTCCCTACAATAGGTGAACCTAGTTCCTCTAAGCAATAAAATACTCAACCATTTTATTATAACAAAGTAACAAACACTCCCATCAGTCTAAAAGAAACATATGGAAAATGGTTCATAATCATGAGTACAAAAAAGGATGCAATACAACAAGTGAGCATGAAATTCATCAACTCTTAGAGAAAATATCAACTAATGAAAACAAAAAATGGTTAAGATATCAAGACCCCTATCACAACATAGGTGCTCCTAAAGAATACCTAAGGCTTCATAGTAAAATTACATTGATCTTAGATTTCCCCCCCGATATGAGTACCCTCCTTCCTAAGGAACAATTGATTACTCATAAAAATGACAAGGATGATAGGATCACCTTAGGTCCTCCTCCTCCACATTAAATTTGAGAATTTGATGAATCTATCAAATGAAAAAGGCCTTACAAGCTACAAAAAATAAAGTTCCCTTGTCCATCACCTGAAAGTGAAAGGAAACTACAATTGCTATTGAACAAAGAACTAATAACATTACCACAAATGAAAGAAAAGCTCATACTATATCCTAAAGATGCCAAAGTTCCACATTTTTTATACCACATAACTCTTGGACATAGTACTCATGAGTGTCATGCATTCAAATTAGTACTGAAAAACTTTCACTTCAATGGCAATGATTGTCATTGAGTCATTGTATAATACACCCCTGTTCCACCCCTTGTCATGTAATCTTTGTAGAACATTCTATTCTCACTATTACAAGACCTTTCCCATCAACTACCTCTGCTCATTCTTGTCTTGCACTCAGTGGAGACAAGAAGTAGATATCGTTTTCCTAGTAATGCATTTGTCATTTTCCCTTAAGTTTTTTGTTTTCTTTCCACTTATACAGACTAAGATTGGGAGGTGGAAGACCCTCCTTAGGTTGACTCGCCTGTGCCTTACTATTCTCTTGCATTATTTCTTTCTTTTTCTTTTGTGTGATTGCATGTGTGTAATGTGATCCTCGTGATATTATGTTTGATGTTCTCTCTCTATTTGTGACATTCCTCTATTTGTACCTTCATTTTTCTCTATGTTGTTAATCTTTTACATTTTTTCTTTTTATCTTTTTAATTTGTCTTGTGTTTTCCTTTTGGGGATGGCACAAGGCATTGAACATTCATGTCTCTTCCATGTTGACCAAAAATCTTTTCTTTATTTTTATCCTTTTCATTTGTCTTGTGTTTTCCTTCTAGGGATGACACAAGGTGTTGAGACATTCATGCCTCTTCCATGTTGACCCAAAATATTTTCCTTTTTTTTTTCATTTTCCTTGGGTTTTCCTTTTGGGGATGACACAAGGCATTGAGACATTCATGTCTCTTCCATGTTGACCCAAAAGAATTTTTTTTTCTTGTTCATTTGTCTTGTGCTTTCCTTTTGGGGATGACACAAGGCATCGATACATTCATGTCTCTTCCATGTTAACCTAAAAGGTTTTCCTTTATTTTCACTCTCTTTGTGTCATTCTTTCGGTTCCATGTGTATTTGGGGAATGATGATAGTTTCGAGCTCTCTAAAAATCATTGCAGCAAGAACATATTGACCCAAAATCCATAGATCCCTTATGTGTTTGGTGCTTTCATCTTGAGGGAAAACCCTCTCTTTTCCTTTCCTTTTCCATGACGTAGCTTTACTTGGAAACATATGAAATGGCATAGGGCTTTCCAAGTTGGCTCTCATGTCTTCTTTGTTTTCATTTATCATTTTCTACTTTAAAGTAATTTCTCATAGCATGGTGTTTAGAAACTTCTTTAAAGTGGGGTCATACATTTGCATTATTCTAATCTAAATTTAGGATCTAGGATTGTTGCACATGAATAATAACTTTGAAAATGATTAAACTAAAGCTTTTGAAAATATAATTAAAATTCATGGATAAACATAACCAAATTAAAGTGAAGAGAAGAGAGAAAAGTGAGAGAAGACAAAATGCAAGTTGATAACTAATTTCACCAAGATGGCTATGTCTCTAGGCCCCTCTCTAACAAAGTGACTGGTCCTTGATTATTCTCTAGAAAAAATTACAAAGATTCAACTGATACAAGTCTCCTCATAGCTCTTAGATGATAATCAATTACAAAAGTCCTCTTACACAAGTACAACAAGCTTGACTGCAAGCTCCAAATGCACAAATATGACAATTCACTATCAAATTCCTAACTTCAATTCCCGAGCATCTCCTAGGAATTCTCTCTCACCATTCTTCACAAAGCATAAACTAAATTTTGAATGAATACACAAAAGCATCACCTCCCTTTTTAAACAAATTTTTTCCTCTTATGGCTAAAACCATAAAATTTGTAATTTTCCCTCTTAAAGAAAGGTTTAAACCAATTTCTCTATTTTCAAATAAAATGATAACAATCCCAATTAAAACCCATTTTAATTTGTTTTTTAATCTCTTATCATTTTTTTCATTCACGGGCTATATCGGTTTGGGTGTTTATTTTTATTCATTAGATTATTTTGTCTTTTATTTAATAAAAAATTAAAGGTTATTTTAGTTATAAATTTGTCTTATTCATTATTGTTTTAAAAGGGTTAATTTTTTAATTTTTTGGAGATTTGGTTTCAATCTGTTGCCTTTAAATCCCACCAAATCTGCTAGGGATCCCACCAAATGGATTTTGTGAAATAAAATAAACCTCCACCACTTTATTTCTCAAAAATAAAGCATGGTTTAGTGGTGGTACATGAATTTAGTGAGGGGGATCCACATTTTTGCCACATCCCCTGCACTTCCCATGTCAACATCCAGTCAACTACCACATCATCATCTAGTCAACCTTCAACTTTGATTGGCCATATCTTCATTGTACAAGCTCTGTTTAAATGAGAAACGTTGGATCATGGTAACAAGCTCTCCATTTTGATGAATTTTGAGATGATCAATTTTTCACCTAAAAATACCTACCTAGTTGTAAGGTTTGACCAAACTTTGATTGGCCATGACTTGAGCATACAAACTCCTTTTGACCCCATTCAAGTTGCGTTGGATCTAGATTTCCGAGATCCTCATGATGATGTTAAATTTTGGATCATAATATATAGCTCAATTTTTTACGTCAAGTATCCCCCTAGATTAGTCCTCCCCACTAGAGAACTTTTGGACCTCCAAAAGTTGCATTTATTGAGAAATTGAGGTAATGGCCTCCCCACTTTTCATGTATGCTCTATCCATCTACATGCCTAGCTCATCATGAAAATCAAGACTACAACAATTTTGTTAAGCATATGCATCATCCTATCACTTCCATAAGCATCTACATCAACTGGTATAGCCATTAACCAATAACCACTGACAAATATCAAGCTAAATAACATCAAAAATACAAAATTAAATGGATTAACATGTCTATCTTTCACAATAGAAACATTTTTACCCAAGGGAACATCAATTCTTTCATTTACTACTTCCTCATGTTGTGTTTTCAGTGCATCCTATAGCATCTGATTAGTCTTGGTTACCTCAATTTCATGTCTAGATTCACCTGACTTGATAGACATAAGAGATAAGTATTTACTTGCATTAATGACCCTTTTCAACTACCCTATGTTTGCAAAAGATCTACTAGTCTTGATCATGTGACAATGTACAATAGACCTGATGCGATCTTTAAACAGATGATAATGATTAAGTTCCCTATAGAAAATAGCCTTTCTATCATACAAATATAGGCTTCCCAACACTATCCCATAGACATCTAGTGAAACCACATCAAAATGCACCTCATCAACATACTTGTGATTATGAATCTTAAAGTACATTTCCTTGTTTACTTGCAATTCATTATTTTCGTAAACCCAACCTAGTGGATAAGGTCTTTGATGCAGTGTAGTTTTCAATCCCAAATTCCTTACATCTTCTAGGATTAGGTTAATTTGATATCTACTATCTATGAGAGTATCAATTTTAGTGTGCTTAGCAACCACCCTTATGTGAAATAGCTCATTTCTTTTCTTATCATTAGGAACATCATAAAATTTAGAAGAAGCACAACTAGCAATAGAAACATTGGTAGTAAAATTCTTACCTTTTAGTCCCATTGTTGTTATCTTAGTTTCATCTTTAGACTTTGAACCAAGATCCATAACAACATTTGTGGTCTGCTTCTTTCCTTTCTATTTACGAGCCCATTATGACTTCAATTTTGGATGCTACTTCTAGTAGTGATCTACATCATGACCTTCCTTGCCATAATGAGAGCATGTGAGCTTATCATCCTTCTTCTTAATGGTAGCTATCTTCTTCCCCTTTCCTGTATCTTCAGATTTATCTTAAGACTTAGATGGCTTCTTGTTAGTCTTATCAATAAAATTACTCTTTCCTCTTGACTCTAAGTGTGTGGCCTGAACACATACTTCATTCAGATTACTAGGATGTAAGACCAAAATAGAATTTGATAGATAATAGTGAAGACCACCTATGAACTTAAGTAATGTATCTTGGGTGTACAATGGAACATTCAATGCAATAGGCCTCTTCCTAAATTCATGGGTGTACTCTTGGATAGTTTGAGTTTTCCCTTGCCTAATTTTTTTCAAATAAATCATTAACTATTGCATATTGCCTAGGGGATAAAATTGATTCTTAAGAGCATTAAAAAATTATACCCAAGTTAAATTGACTCTACCATGTTGTGAAAATTTTGCCTGAGTTCTACTCTCCCACTAGGTGAGAGTTGTTCATCCCAACTGAAGAGTAGCTAATTGGATCGTAGAAGCATCATCAAAGAAAATTTGGACTCTACAATAGACTTCTACTTGTTGAACCCAGTCATCTAATTCCTTAGCATTCAATTCCCCACAATACTTAGGTAGATCAAATTTTACATCTAATTTAATTTTAGGCTTATTGCACCCTTGAAAGGACTAGAAGAAGAAGTAGAATCAATATAAGAAGGAGAAGACAGAGAAGATGGAGAAGATGTTAAAGGAGTTTTTGGAGGCTCATCATCACCTCCTAGTCTTTTCCCTTTTTCCTTTTGATATTCATGCTTCTCTTGCTTCGAAGAATCTCCTTTTCCATGGTTCTTCCATTCCCACTTTTCCTGCCTTTCCTGAAAAAGAACTACCATTGCCCTCATTTCAAGAAAATATTTTTGAAATATCTTCTCATCAAGTTCTGGACTCTTTCCAACTTCCAATCCTTCCATCTTTGGAAAAGTTCTTTGTTTACCAATCTCAAGATTGTATTATGCAAGCATTCCTTCACCTCACTGGCTCCTAGATTGTGTTATCATTCACCTTTACAAACACTAGTCACAACAAATATTTGATACCACTTGATCTAAAATTAGGATCTAGGACTATTGCATGTGAATAATAACTTTGAAACTAATTAAACTGAAGGTCTTGAAAACATAATTAAAATTCATAGATAAATATAACCAAATTAAAGTGAAGAGAAAAGAGAAAAGAGAGAGAAGAAAAAACACGCATAGATAACAAAGTTCACCAAGATGGCTATGTCTCTAGGTCCCTCTCCAATAGAGTGACTGATCCTTAATTATGCTCTAGAAACAATTATAAGGCTTCAACTAATACAAGTCTCCTCACAACTCTTAGATGATAATGAATTACAAAAGTCCTCTTGCACAAGTACACCAAGCTTGATTGCAAGCTCCAAATGCACAAAGATGAAAATTCACTATCAAAGTCCTAACTTCAATTCCCTCATCTCCTAGGAATTCTCTCTCACCATTCTTCACAAAGCATAAACTAAATTCTGAATGAATACACAAAATCATCACCTCCCTTTTTACACAGAAAATTTTCCCCTTATGGCTAAAACCATAAAATTTATAGTTTTCCCCCATAAAGAAAGGTTTAAACCAATTTCTCTAGTTTCAAATAAAATGATAACAATCCCCATTAAAAACTGTTTTAATTTGTTTTTTAAGCCCTTATCTTTTTTTTCATTCATGAGCTATATTGGTTTGGGTTTTTTTTTATTCATTAGATTATTTTGTCTTTTATTTAATAACCATAAAAGGTTATTGTTGTCAATCAGATTGTACTTAGACACTTGAATGATTAAATTGAGCAAAATGTTCAAACATGGGAACAATATTCAAGTTGTGGATATTCCTATGGAAAAAATAGACCTCCAGATTCTAGGCTGGTTCCTATATGATGATCAATTAGGTACTTGAATGATCTACTTTGAGAAAAGGGTAAGAAAGACTAAACTGAATGTATGGACTAAAACTAAAACCTCGGTGATGCACCTAAATGATGGTGTTGCATGCAAGTTGTTTCACAATTACACTTCAATAATCTTATTCACACAACTAAATTTGAATAGTTTAACTATGTAAAAAATTTATATGAATGCTTGACTATATTACTATCTCTAAAGGAAAAGAACATCTTCACAACTAAAATAGTAAGCCAAATGCACAACATACAACCTGTGGAATCAAACTTGATTGTATACGAGCCATATGAAATGAGATGGGAAAATAAAGGTTCCCGAGATTAAACATGGTAGATTCCTTATCAAATCATTCACAGAGCATGACACTTCAGATTTAGAAGGAAAACACCTTAGCATACTAAAAGGTAAAAGGAAAGCTATACAAATTTAATGAAACTTGATTAACCTGTAATAACCTCCTACTATAATAATCTACAAATAAAGCTGAGTTACATGATAATTCACTTTACAAAATGCAAAGGCTGAAAAATAAGAACTAAAGGAAAAAGATAAAAAAATTTCCAATATATACAGTGAGAATGCACTTCAAAGTGCATGAAGGTGAAACTGAAAGTCAATTTCAGTGAGAAAATGATAATTCCAAGGTGAAATCCAAGCAGAAGAAAAAATCCCCAAAAGAAGGCTCAAATTCATGCAAAAATGAGTGAACTCAGGCTCAAATTGGCTATCAACTCGTAACTGATCCATAGAGCACTCAAATTGAACTAAAAATCCTTGAAAAAGTGGAATAAAGCATGCGAAAACCTCCTCATTTGTATCAATCCGCCCATGATGACTTGAACACCATTTTTTCCTATTGCATGAGTAATCTTCAATCAATAATCTGATATGAAACTGAAGTAAAGTGTTAAAAATATCCATGACTTGCATGATTAACTCATCCTCCAGTTAGCTCTACTTGTATCTACATGGATCTCTAATTAACTCAACTTCACATAACATCCTTTATTTGCATTTTAAGATGTTGAATTAATTAAATGATTTATAGTCCATCATTTAATTAATTAGCTCACATGGCATAATTAAAATAATCATCAAGGAATAATGACAAATCTGAAAGTCTAACTCTCCTCTTATGGCTTCATACACTATACTTAACATATATTTTAAATATGCATTCACCATTCCAAAAAAAAAAAGTCGACCATCATGCATATAATCGACAATAATGATAATAGTGATACTAACTTATGAGTCAAAGCCATAGGAAAGAATAAGACATAATGATTTAAATCATTAGCAATAATCGAAGTCTTGTAGACTTAGGGAAAGCAATTACCATTGAACCCTAAAATCTTAATCATTTTGTATTTTGACTTTTGTTTGTATTGGAGCTCTGCTATGCCACCATGGTTGAGGGTTTGATGCTTGAAAGCCCACCATTTCATATTCTTTTTTACGATTACTATGGAAATTTCACAAGTCAAAGCGTGGTAAGTCTTCTTTTAGACAAAAATCTGGACTTTTTGTGAATTTCGAAGCTATATTCTCTGGTTTCTTGGCCACAGCCATGGCCATATTCTAATGTTTTTTTTACTCACTTCTATCCTATGTGTATATTGTCTTGTATTTTGGCCGACATGAGAGTATTTTTGAAGCTTATCGCACGCAGGCTTTGAGTGTATTCTCACATAGATTTTGAAGAAACTTCAAGAACTTGAGTAAGTCTTGAACTATTTGTGATTTGCATTCCTATTTCCTTGTGAAAAGGCTCAATTTTGAGCTAATTTACATGCTTAATAATAAATATTTCATCTCTCCATGCTTTTATGAAGGAAATAAAAGAATCTCTACTTCATTGAGGCTGTGACTTGTTAACATTAAGGGTTATTTGAGGGCTTCTCTATTGTTGGTCAAGATTTTAAAAAACCCTAGACTTTGGCTTCTATTCTATCTTTCTCTCCTATTATATGAGCTCAAATAGAGCTCCCTCCTTGGCATGATATGCTTTCTATTTGTTCCTATCATGTTGTTTGGATATTTTCTGAAACTCCCAGCCATCATGCTTTTTTCCTTATTGACATTTCTGAGAGAAATTTCTCTATGATTTCTAAGAGACTTCTAAGGGATTTCATTTGTTGTACCCTACTAAACCATTTAAGAGAATTCTAGATTTTCCATTATAATTTCTAGGCCGCCATGATCATATTATTTTTCATTTCATCAAAAGAAATAAACCATTGTTCTCATTAGCTTACTAGACCTATAATTTACCCATTGCCATCATTTGTAAGAGCCACTCTGACATACATCCACTCATGCCATTTTTTTAAGGCATAAATCTAACGCTGTCTGGAAACTATAGTGAAGAGAAATGGTAAACTGATCAAACTCGTCCTCTTGAATTTGACTACTTATTGAATGCTAAAGATCTTTTGGTATTGTGCGCATGTATCTCACAACTATATTTGACTTCTTTTTATAAAAAAAAAAACATTCAGAAGACATTGAAATGAAATTGTATTACCATGCATCACAATCTTCTTGTTGATTTTTTTTGGCTCATTCTCATAGCACTTTTTGTTGTACGCTTCTTGTTTGTGGAATAGAATGTTGAAACTAGACTGCCTTTGTGCAAATCTATCGAGCAAAGCTTCTCTCAAGCACTGAGCTTCTTCAGCAGTTAATTCTAATTTATTATTTGGCACACATTCTCCTAAAATATCCTACTCACCACTAGTCACCAATCAATTGTTTTCATTAGTATTAATTTCCACTAGTTGTTTCATTCCTTTGGAGCAATATCCATTCAAGTTTCTTTCATATGTCCAAAGCTGCAAATTAGCACATAGACCTTTTAATTTGATTGCTATCATAATGCAATAAATGGCATTTCTTCTCTTCATTTATCACTTCCTCAACTCTCATGTATGTAGTTATAGCAACCTAAAGCACACTGCTCAGCACTTGTTCACTTTTTTCTTCCATAGACTATGTATATGCTTCAAAGTTATGAAAGACGCTTGAGTACTCTGTTTCCCTTAAGTGTAAACAAGCTCGATACTTCATTTAAATGCAATTGTAGCAGAGCTGAAACAAAATATCAATGTAATTGATGATCTCTTCATATGTTTTGATCATTCTTTTAGCATGATGAGAAAAAAGATTATTTGGCTTAATTGTTCTCACCATGTTGAATTAGACTACTTTCATTATTTAATATTATAGCAGTCTTGTTTGATAACAGTTCTAAATGATGACTATTTCTTGATGCTTGATGACTCTCATGTATGAATATGAATGAGAGGTGTCCTTATGATATGCTAGGATCAACCCTTGTGGGAGCCCATTTTTCTCCACATATCTGATGAAAATGATCCTGAACATAATAAACATGTTCTTGCATAGTGAACAAACATGTTAGTAAAAATATTTGGAGTTGAAAGCTTCCATTGAACTATGTTTTTCTTGATTCTCAGCCTTTGTAACTCAATCATCTGGTGAATTCCTGATTGAATGTAAATTACATTCTTGTTGGTAGCATAGGAATAAAGTAGAATTTAATTCATCATTTCTTAGAGTACACCTCTAACACCATCGTTTACAATTTTGTAGTTTCGTGGACTGCGAAAATGAGGCAAAACAAGGTTGTAGCTTGGAGACACGACAACTGAAGACATCAAGTGAAAGAAATTCATCATCATAGGCAATGATGAATTGCATCTCTTCCTTTTGGTTTCATTATCTTCTATAGTGTAGCTTATCATTGAATTTTGTATTTATTATTTGATTGTCATAATCAAATTCAGTTACTCTCGCGGCTTGTGCGAGATTTCAGTGTTTTTACAAAATGAATAAAAAGCATTATTATGCAAATTTTCAATTATCTATTTCAAATACTTGCACAATAAAACTATAATTCAGATGTAATCTGATCTTTATGATGAAAAATGAATACTTTAGTGGAAAAACTTAAAAAAATTTATACCTATCAATGATGAATTCGATTCAGCTCTACCTATTTGAGCTCGTAGTGAAAAATAAGTAACAAATTGGTGACCTCTGTGGAGTTTTTTCCTACTAAACACAATAGAACAATTGCTTAGTATATCAAATGGGCATGGAGCCAATCTCTGCTCTTCAAACTTCTGAAAAACCTTTGTAACTTAGCTTCAACCAAAAAAAAAAAAAACTGCAAGAAACTACTGCAACTCCGTTGAAGACAGAGTTTGGAAAACCAGGTGCAACAACTGCACTTATTGAAAGAAAAACAATACTAGAATGAAAATGTGCCACGGGGCACTTATTGAAAGAAAAACCAAAAATTCTACCCTACCCTACACTAAACAACAGTGTTAGTGCTCAGACATGACCATTCACTAGTTGTGAAAAATAGCCACCCTTTCTTAACAATAGAGGATGCTTCAAATCCATAAGATTAATTAAAAAGAAGTATAGACATTTGATTAACTGCTACTCCTTCTATTAAAAAACCATTGTTAGCATAGTTTGGATCATCATAAAAAGCATACCTTCCTTATATGACTGATCATTAAAGATGATAGTCTTAGGCATATGAATAAGATTAACTTGTTGTTGCTCTTGGCACATTGTAATCACATGCCTTGGCAGAATTATGACTTGTTGTAATTCTATAGACTCTTCATATGATAAATACCTGATTGGACACCCCTTTAAAGGAATAAAGCTTGGCCTCTTACTACTGTCTTCATGTTTATAAATTGTTGGCACTCCATCTTATTGATTAGACTGCTCCACTTCCAGTGTAATATTTTCCTCCTTCCTTCTTATTACCTCAATTTCAATATGGTGTGAAAGAGCTGGTTCACATGAATGAAATGAAGGAATGCTTGCTTCTCTGGCCTAAACAAGCTAATTGCATACTACTAGCTCATATGGCATCAAACTATCATCAATGTTAGAACAAAAGACCTTTATTGTGCCTGAAAAAACATTTTCATCTAACCCATAACTTTGCATTAAGTCCAAATGAGTTTTATCATTTAGTCACTCCATACCAGGCATATATGCTATTGTGCATGTCATATTCTCATTTTCATCAAAAAATTGAGGAAGTTCATCAAATAAATTAGAAAAATTCTGAGATTCACTTTCAATTTTCTCTACATGAACATGTTCAATTTTCTCCCATTTGTCATCTAATCTTGAAAAAGAGGATTCAAGGTAATTCCAAAATGAATACTCATCAGATCTTTTTTGGTCCCTTGATGGGAAAATAAAGGTTCCTAAGATTAAGCATGATAGATTCCTTATCAAATCATTCACACAGCATGACACTTGATATTTATAAGGAAAACACCTTAGCATACTGAAAGGTAAAAGGAAAGCTCTACAAATTTTATGAAACTTGATTAACCTGTAATAACCTACTACTGTATTAATCTATAAATAAAACTGAGTTACATGATAATTCACTTTACAAAATACAAACACTGAAAAACAAGAACTAAAGAAAAAAGTTAAACTTTTTCCAATATATACAATGAGAATGCACTTCAAAGTGCATGAAGGTGAAACTAAAAGTCAATTTCAGTGAGAATGATAATTCCAAGGTGAAATCCAAGCAGAAGAAAAAATCCCCAAAAGAAGGCTCAAAATCATGCAAAAATGAGTGAACTTAGCCTCAAACTTCTTGTCAACTCATAACTAATCCATAGAGCACTCAAATTGAACTGAAAATCCTTGAAAAAGTGGGCTAAAGCATGCGAAAACCTCCTTGTTTGTATCAATCCGCCCATGATGACTTGAACTCCATTTTTTCCTATTGCATGAGTAATCTTCAGTCAATAATTTGATATGAAACTAAAGTAAAGTGCTAAAAATATCCATGAATCGCATGATTAACTCGTCCTCCAGTTAGCTCTACTTGTATTTGCATGGATCTCTAATTAACTCAGCTTCACATAACATCCTTTATTTGCATTTTAAGATGTTGAATTAATTCAGTGATTTATAGTCCATCATTTAATTAATTAGCTCACATGGAATAATGAAAATAATCATCAAGGAATAATGACAAATTTGAAAGTGTAACTCTCCTCTTATGGCTTCATACAATATACTTAGCATATATTTTAAATATGCATTCACCCTTCCAAAAATATTAGTCAACCATCATGCATATTGTAAACATTTTGATAATACTCGACCACAATGATAATAGTGATACTGACTTATGAGTCAAAGCCACAGGCAAGAATAATACATATTTATTTAAATGATCAACAAAAATTGAAGTCTTGTAGACTTAGGGCAAGCAATTACCATTGAACCCTAAAATCTTAATCATTTTGCATTTTGACTTTTTCTTGTCTTGGAGCTCTGTTGTGCCACCATGGTTGAAAGTTTGATGCTTGAAATCCCACCATTTCATATTCTTTTTCATGATTACCATGGAAATTTCACAAGTCAAGGTGTTGTAAGTCTTCTTTTGGACAAAAATCTGGACTTTCTATGAATTTTGAAGATATATTCTCTAGTTTCTTGACCATAGCCATGGCCATATTCTGATTTTTTTTTTACTCACTTCTATCCTCTGTTGATATTGTCTTGTATTTTGGCCGACATGACAGTATTTGTGAAGCTTATCACCACGGGCTTTGAGTGTATTCTCACATAGATTTTGAAGAAACTTCAAGAACCTGAGTAAGTCTTGAATTATTTGTGATTTGCATTCCTATTTCCTTGTGAAAAGGCTTGATTTTGAGCTAATTTACATGCTCAATAATAAATATTTCATCTCTCCATGCTTTTATGAAGGAAATAAAAGAGTCTCTACTTCATGGAGGTCGCAGTTTCTTAACATTAAAGGTTATTTGAGGGCTTCTCTATTGTTGGTCAAGATTTTAAAAAACCCTAGACTTTGGCTTCCATTTAAAAAAAAAAAGATTTTCCATTATAATTTGTAGGCTGCCATGATCGTATTAATTTTCATTTGTTCAAAATAAATAAACCCCTCTTCTCATTAGCTTACTAGAGCTGTAATTTACCCATGTGCCATCATTTGTAAGAGCCACTCTGACATACATCCACTCATGTAATTCTTTTAAGGAATAAATCTAATGTTGTTTGGAAACTATAGTGAAGAGATATGGTAAACTGATCAAACACCTCCTTTTGAATTTGACTGCTTATTGAATGTTCAAGATCTTTTGGTCTTTGTACGCATGTATCTCACAATTGTATTTGACTTATTTTTGTAAAAGAAAACATTCAGAAGAAATTGAAATAAAATTGTATTACCATGCACCACAATCTTCTTGTTGATTTTTTTTTTTGGCTCATTCTCATAGCACTTTCTGCTGTACGCTTCCTGTTTGTGGAATAGAATGCTAAAAATAGACTACCTTTGTGCAAATCTATCGAGCAAAGCTTCTCTCAAGCACTGAGCTTCTTCAGCAGTTAATTATAATTTATTATTTGGCACACATTCTCCTAAAATATCCTACTCACCACTGGTCACCAATCAATTGTTTTGATCGGTATTAATTTCTACCAGTTGTTTCATTCCTTTTGAGCAATATCCATTCAGGTTTCTTTCATATGTCCAAAGCTGCAAATTAGCACATAGACCTTTTAATTTGATTGTTTTCATAATGAAATAAATGGAATTTCTTCTCCTCATTTATCATTTCCTCAGCTCTCATGTATGTAGCTATAGCAACTTAAAGCACACTTTTCAGCTCTTTTTCACTTTTTTCTTCCATAGATTGTGTATATGCTTCAAAGTTATGAAAGACTCTTGAGTACTCTAATTCCCTTAAGTGTAAAAAAGCTCTATATTTCATTTAAATGCAATTTTAGTAGAGCTAAAATAGAATATCAATGTAATTGATGATCTCTTCATATGTTTTTATGATTCTTTTAGCATGATGAGCAAAAAGATGATTTGGTTTAACTATTTTCACCATGTTGAATTAGACTGCTTAAATCATTATTTAATATTACAACAATTTTGTTTGATGATAGTTCTAAATGATGACCTTTTTATGTTTGTTGAGTCTCATGTATGAATATGAATGAAAGGTGTCCTTATGATATGTCGGGCTCAATCCTTGTGGGAGCCCATTTTTCTCCACATATCTGATGAAAATGATCATGAACATAATAAACCTATTCCTACATAGTGAACAAACATGTTAGTAAAAATAATCAAAGCTGAAAGCTTCCATTGAACTATGTTTTCCTTGATTGTCATCCTTTGTAACTCAATCATCTGGTGAATGCCTGATTGAATGTAAATTACATTCCTGTTGGTAGCGTAGCCATAAATTAGAATGTAATTCATCATTTCTTAGAGTACACCTCTAACACCATCCTTTACAATTTTGCAAGTTCATGGAATGCGAAAATGAGGCAAAACAAGGCTACGACTTGGAGACTTGACAACTAAAGACATCAAGTGAAAGCAATTCATTATCACAGACAATGATGAATTGCATCTCTTCCTTTTGTTTACGTTATCTTCAGTAGTGTAGCTTATCATTGAATTTTTTATTTATTATCTGATTGTCATAATCAAATTTACTTACTCTCGTAGCTTGTGCAAGATTTCAGTATTTTACAAAATGAATAAAAAGCATTATTATGCAAATTTTCAATTTTCTATTTCAAATACTTTCACAATAAAATTGTAATTCAGATGTAATATGATCTTTATGATGAACAATGAATACTTTAGCAGCAAAACATTAAAAATTTTGTACCTATCAATGATGAATTTGATTTAGCTCTACCTATTTGAGCTCGTAGTGAAAAATAGGTAACAGTTATTTTTGTTATAAATTTAGGCTTATTCATTATTGTTTTAAAGGGGTTAATTTTTTAATTTTTAGGAGATTTGGTTTTAATCTGTTGCCTTTAAATTCCACCAAATCCTCTTGAGATTCCAATAAAATAATATAAACCTCCACCACTTTATTTCTAAAAATTAAAGCATGGTGTAGTGGTGGTACATGAATATAGTGAGGGGGATCCACATTTTTTCCACATCACTTACACTTGCCACATCATCATCCAGTCAACTGCCATGTTAGCATCTAGTCAACCTTCAACTTTGACTGGCCATATCTTTGTCATATAAGATCCATTTTCTATGAAATGAGCAATGTTGGGATCATGGCAACAAGCTCTTCATTTTGATACTGATTTTGATGAATTTTGAGATAATCAATTTTTCACCAAAAAATACCTACCTAGTTGTAAGGTTTGACCAAAATGTGACTGGCCATAGCTTGAGCATATAGACTCCTTTTGACCCCATTCAACTTGCGTTGGTTCCATATTTCTAAGCTCTTCACAATGATGTTGAGTTTTGGAGCATAAGAGACACTTCAATTTTTTACGTCGAGTATCCCCTTGTATCATATTCTTTTGCATTTTTCTTTTTCATGGTTCATGGTGCAGTTTTCTTATTTCATACAATGCATTTCTCACTTTTTGGATGACATTGGGTGTGATTTCCTTGAAGAGCATGATCTCTCTTAGCATATTAAATTCCTCTTAGTGGCTTGATGTGACACACTACATGCCCTAAGTTGCAATTTTTTAATTCTTTGATTGGTCCTCTCTTGGAGACATTAGGCACAATGCTCCCTAAGTTAAGGATCTTGCATAATTTAAGCAAAACTCCTTCAAACATTCCATATTTTTCATTTTTCATTTTTCATTTATATGGCCATCTTGCATAACACAACTTGCATGCCTGTGGAGCCATCCTATTTGTTCATGAGCTCTAAGCATATAAATATTTTCTTGTCCCATGAAGCTCAAAAAACATTTTTTATGTGGCACCTTATCAAAGTTATCAGGAGGTATAACTTTGGTATGGTTTGAGTGGGAAGCCCGATCGAGGCATGAATTTCCCCATAGCCACTTGTGTGTGCATGAGTGTAAACCAACCATGAGTGTATATGTCTTACCTTTTAGGACTTCTCACCCAATGGACATCTAGGAGTTTTGTTGCCTTTGAGTGAGTATGCATTCTTTTCAGGCAAACAACCTAGATCTAATTCACATCACGATGGAAAAATGGTTCAAGCTTGATCTAACTCTTTTATCTTTTACCTTTTCTTTTTTTTTCATCTTTGGCAATGCATGATTGCGCTTTGTTGTTGCTCTTACATTATTCTCATGTATATTTTTTTGTGCCTATGCTGGTTTGTCATGGGATCTTGATCCTAGGGGCTTGCCCACCTCCTACGATATTTTTCATCCTTTGGCATCCACATTGATGCATTTGGACCCCTCTTGGTGTGTTTTTTTCTAGACTTTAGTGTGACTTTAAAGCAAGTTCATCCTCTCACTAAAGTGGGGGCTAAATATGGTAATAGAAAAAGTATCCCTTCTCCTTTTACCTTACTTGTTTAGGCATTCCTTATGAACTTGGCTTAATATTGCCTTGATTTAGTTTTGTAATGTATTTAACACATTCACATTAGATCTTGGACCCTTGTGAATTAATGAACATAAATGGTACCTTGCTAAAGTGTTGTGAAGTGTTGTAGCTCACTTTCACACTTTTCGAAGGTCTTATTACTTAAGTACAACTAATAAACCTCTTTTTAACTTTAATCTTGCCTTATTTTAAAGTGTTCTAAAGTGTTGTAACCCACTTTCACACATTTATAGGCTTTTCATTAATAATAAGGCTTTATTATTCTTTAATTGACCCTATTTTACATCCACAAGTCTCATTTAATGTATCTTTTTGAGGATAATCTTGATACCAAACATCACCCAATTATAATTCAAGTGTTTTAGGATTGAATGACCCAAATTTAGTGATCTGGGACTCATTCACCACCATGGGCGAATGAGTCCCACCTATAATTTGGGGTCTCAAACTAGGTTTTACACATTTATAAGCATTTTTTAAATTGGTCTCAAAATTTAGGCCTAGTGGGACTCATTCGCCACCTTGGTCGAATAAGTCTTGTATGGCCCAAAATCAAAATTAATTCAAATTTCTAGTGAAAGTTTGTCCTCCTAGATTTGATGTTGGCTTGTAGTGTTGTAATTTTGGGAATTATTACATAATCGAGTATAAATACAAGATTCTTTCATTCATTTTCACCTAAGACTTTTGTGAGAGAATTCCTTATATCAAGTTGAGTTCACAAGAGCATTCATGAGCATATTATCAAGCATTTTAGAGCAAAATTCAAGCATCAATCATCATGTCAAGGATTTCATGCATCATGTTGTTTTAGAGCTAACAATTGTGGTGTAGGATTTTTTGATTCAAGCAAGAATTACATTCAAGATCTATCCAATTCAAGCAAGAATCAAGGTCTACATCCATTGGATCCATTACATGCATATTTTTTGCACTTTATTGCTAGGGTTTGGTGAGTTGCAAAATACCTATTTGTTCATTCATCATTCTCCATTCTTATTTGATTTCATTTTAAAGGTTTATTTACCAACAAGGGGTTTGAAAAATGAAAACCCCTATTCACTAACCCAACAACATTTCCCCTCTCCTTTGTGTGTGATTTGTAGTTCTAGGTTGTAGATTTTCCAAGAACCAAGATTGGAGAAAAGTTGCAAATCATTCAAATTTTTCAAAGTTGTCATCATGTCTTGGAGAACCTTGGAGAAGATGTACATGTTGTAAATCATGGTTTGAGATCCAAAAATCACTCAAGAAGAACATAATAGATAGAGAAGAGTAAGATTAGGCTTTTAAGTTTTAGGAAAACCCAACTAGACTAATTTTCTACTTCTAGCGAATGAGTCCTAGTTCTAGCTAGTTTTCATATTTTTGCAAGTTTGAATACCATTTTGGTAGATTCTTGTTCCCACACAGTTTTCTAGAAACTAGAATGATTCACCAAGTTTGGTGAATGAGTCCCAATCATCAATAAAAGCAAAATTTTTATTGTTCTAAACCTCCATTCAACCATTTCTAGATTTCGAGGTGCACACCTTCCTATCTTCAATTTTCTATGTTGTTTCATTTACTTTTCTAGGTCATTACATTGAATTAGGGTTTTGTGTTGCATATTTCATTTCATTATCTTTTCCAATTCTAAAATTGGTGGTGAATCCCTCATTAGTTTTCAATTAGCCCCTAGGACAACCCTATTACAATATTTCTTTCTCCTTTTCATTCACATCTCTAGGTTTAAGCTTGAATTTAGTAGGTGGAAAGTGGGTATGCTCTATGTCCTATATCATATGATAGCTTCCATCCCACATTTCATATACCACATAGCCTAAGGAAGGTACAAGCATTTTTGAGGCTCATTTGGGTGATTATAGGTCTCTCAAATTGAGCCATTCATTTCCATATTTCCATTCATGCATCATATTCCTACACATTAGAATAGTGTTGCATTATGTTTTAGGTTTCCTAGTCTTAGATACACTTAAGGCTAGTGTTTATGTTCACATTTACTTTCAAGTTTCATTATTTCTATCAAGGTTTAATTACCAAACTAGGGGTTTGACTGAGGAAAACCCCCCATAATCAAATCAAGTCTACATTTTGTCTTCTGGGTATTTTCTCAAATTTGAATCCAAAAATCAATTTAGAAGGGAACGGAAGAGATTGGAGCACAGATCTAAAATTTAAATTCTTGAACAAGAAAAATGAGACTAATTCACCATAAGTGGTGAATAAGTCTCACTACAAGTGTTTTTCAAAAATATTTGCAAATTCAAATACCCTTTTCCCCAAAATTGGTTCTTGTGCAAAAATCTATATTTGGGACTAATTTTTCCAGATTGGAAAATGAGTCCCAGTAGGTCAAAAAGTTATATTTTCTAGCATTTTAGAGCTTCATTCAAATATCTCTAGACTTACAAGTGCACACATTCCTTTCTGTAGCTTTCTATTTTATTCCATTTTCTTTTTTGGGTCATTTAGTGTACTTTACATTTAATTAGGGTTTTGCATCTTGTGTTCTACCTTACATTGCATTTGTCTTTCCAAATTTTTACTTGGTGGTGAACCCCTTATTAGTTTACAATCATCCCCTACAACAACCCTATTGCAATATCTCTTTCTCCTTTGGATTAAGATCTCTAGGGTTATCCTTGAGTAGAACATCTTGAAAGTGGGTGTGTTCTATCCTAAACCATATGATAACAGTTAATAATACCCCATTTTTAAGAGGTTCCAGAAAACATAGTTATTTGAGTATGTCAAATCTCTTTTTCCACATTAACCTAACCTTCAAGGCTTTTAGTAGTGATGAATTTGACATTTTTCGATGAAGCCCTTGAGGATTTCATCTTGCAAGGTTCATCCACTAAGGCTTGTTACAACAAATTGAAACAAAGAAACATTAATGTGATTCAACCTCAACTTATCCTTTACCCACCTTCACACAAACATCAAACTCAACAGAAACCCATTTTCACCCTTGAACCACCTAAAAATAATGTTTTGTTGCAATCAGGTCATAATACCATTTCTCATACATACAACACTAGAAACAATCCACAACCTAAATAACCAACTCTAACATCCTTACCTTTGCCTAACCCCATCTTGTCTAGTGCCTCTCATTTTCCTTCGAATAGTGGGAAGGAGTATGATCTTGTTGAACAACTTAATAATACTCTTGCAAAAATATCCCTATGGGATGGGTGATCCCACAATATTGGTTTTCAATTTTTGGCCAAAATGGACACTGAACTGAATTTTTCTAACTAAATCTTCACTTTTGAGCACCTATAGTGGCTAAACTATGAGGAATTTCAAGATAATGCAAACTAGTGATTTGTGACGTTTTCTCTATAGATTATAAATACATTTTTTTCAAAAAATTTGGAATCACATTTCACTTCTTTATCCATCTCCTTCAAAAACTAGTTTTTTTTAGTAAACACCATTTTTAAGGAGTGATGCTCACTGTATAACACATAATTTTTTTTGCATGAAGGTTAAATTTTTTTTTTTTCAAATTTAGATTTGTAACTATAATATCTAGTGCTTCAATTTGGTTTCATAGTGCTTGATTGAATATCTTTTCCTTAATCAAGATTTGAAGTCAAACCAATTAGAATTCAAACATAGGTAGACTGTATAACACATACAATTTTTTGTATGTAAATAAAAATTCTTTTTTTTTGGATCAAGGACTTCAATATCTAATGAACTTGTATTTTTCAAAAAAAATATATAATCTTCTATTTTTGCACATGTGCAAAACAAAGAACTTGATTTTTGGCGAAAAACCTACATTCACAAGAAATAAAAAAAATATAATAATTAAATTAAATTTATTTAAAATTATACTTTTTGGGAAGCTTATAATTGTAGACATCTAAATTTGGACACTTAATTTATCCAAATTTATCACTTTTCATCTAAACCTCCTCTTATCCAAGTTAATTAAGTAATATTACAATTATTTAATTAATATCCTTAATTCTGCCAAATCCCTAAGGTATTTATTAATTAAATACCTTACCCTCTTTAATCCCCTTTTCATCAAATGAATTAAATAAATATTACATTTATTTAATTCCTCACATGTCATTTTCATCTAATCCTAATCCATTCCTAATTTCTTCATTAGGGATGTGCACATGCCTAATCCTTGATCCAACTTTTGCAAGTTGGCTTCTAATCCTCATTTATCTTCTAATTACTAATTAATTAATCTTAATCTGTACCTTGGTCAACTCTCCATCTCCCCAAGGAATTTTTAATTCTTTTTATTCCTTCAAGAATCCCTTTTCTCCATACATCTTCTAGAACTTTTGACTTGTCACATCAAGTCACATGTGACAAATTCCCATCTTTTGGGGAACCTTGTCTTATCCACTAGATTCTTCCAATCATTGTGAATTTTTAATTCACTTTATTCTTCCCATCTCCCAATGTACTGTAAAGGTACTTTGTCCTTCCCTCCACCTCATGTACCTTTTGGCCACCTCACTTACACCTCATCTCCTCTAGCCACTTCACCATCACACATGTCAAGATGTGAGGGCTTGTGAGTTCTCAACTCACCATAGCCCTTTCATCTTGACCTTGTTGGATGAATCTTGACCATTGAATTTTCTAGAGAATTTGAATTTTTCTATAAATACCCTCCTCAAGGGCATTTTCAACAATTTTGGCTTTGAAACAACCTTATGCCAATTTGCATTCTCAATCATTCACTATCATCTAGCCATCCATTTTAATCATTTTACATAAGTTGATCTTGCATTTAGCCACTCAAGAAGCCATCTAAGGAGCACACAAAATCATCTCAATCAAGGGCCAACCAAGGAGTCTTCAATAGCAAGGAGGGTATAACTATTTCCATTTGTTTCATCTATTTCCCTTCTTGTTTTATCACTCTTTAGGCTAATCTTGAAGTGTCCTTAGTCTTTTATCATTCACATTTTTAGTTATTTTGCACATTAGAGTAGGGTAAAATTCTAAGGTACACATTTCTGGCATGCCCAGTGGGACCCACAAATGGGTTCTTGCATTTAACCTTCATTTTTGCTAAGAATTTTGTAGAAAAAGGTCACAGAAAGGTGGAAGCGCCCTCTGTTTTACCGCATAAAGGTAGAAGCACCCTCTGTCTTACTGCAGAAAGGCAGAAGCACCCTCTGCCTTACCGCAAAAAGGTAGAAGTGACCTCTGTCCTATCGCAAAAAGGTGGAAGTGACCTATTTTGCTGTAGAAAGGCAGAAGCGTCCTTTGTCATACTACAAAAAGGCGGAAGTGCCCTTTGCTTTACTGCAGAAAGGCAGAAGTGCCCTCTTGTCGGCTACAGAAAGGCAGAAGCACCCTATATCTGACAGTTTCATTTTCTTCTAATGGTTTGCTGCAGTTAGGTGTATACTTAAAAGGTTTTTTCCAACACTTTATTACAGTGGGGCGTACAACTTTCCTTTTTAAAAATCTGATAAAGTTTCCTATAGAGGGGCAGATACGCCCTTTCATCTTAAAAAGTTCTTTTCCTCTAACCTCTTGTTGCAGAAAGGCGGAACCGCCCTCTAACCTCTTGCTGCAGAAAGATAGAAGCACCCTCTAATCTTGCTATAGAAAGGCGGAAGTGCCCTCTAATCTTGCTGCAGAGAGGCAGAAATGCCCCTGTTTTGCTGCAGAAAGGCGGAAGTGCCCCCATTTTGCTGTAGAAAGGTGGAAGCGCCCCTGTTTTCACTACAGAAAGGTGGAAGCACCCCTGTTTTGCTGCAAAAAGGTGGAAGTGCCCCAAAACAACATAGTTTGGAAAGTAAAATAGTCATTTTAGCTTCATTTTTGCTCTTGGTTTTTGCTATTTTCAAGTAGTAACCCTCTAACATTGTTTTGGCAAGAATATTGGTGTTTTTTGCTAACGTTTTGTAGCATATTATAGCGTAATTGACCAAGAACGAAGAAAAAAATAGCTAACATTTGTTTGCAGGGCCATCTATTTGATCAGATCTTCAAAAATCATCCTTGTTGTTTTGGAACATAGTCTAATTAGGGGGAGTAAACTTCATTGCGCTGTGATTGTTTATTCTTGTGTTACCCAAGGGGGCATTAATTCATTTTCACTTTCCCCTTGCACTTCGTGTGAGCCTAGGGATTAGTTGGAAGTGGTTAATGTCTTCTTTTTAGTGGGACTTGCTTGGGGATTTCATCACCCCAAGGGATGATTCCAACCACGCGTACCGGCAGGGTATATAAATGGGGGAAAACAAAAGTTGTACCCCAATCTAGTCACGTCGTAATTAGTGGAGTGTCGAAACTAGGGTGATACCTAGATAGACGTGAAGAGTTGGTCCAAGCCTTTCAGTATCTCACTGGGGTTCCCGACTCACGCTTGTGATGGGCTGGTGTTCACGGTTGTGCCTCACGTATCGAGAGTATATCAAGGACTCCCTAGAAGCCTTGTGCATCCTAGATTAAGACATTTTCTAGCCATACCCTTAACATTAATCATAGGATTGTGCTTGCTTGAAGTGTTTTCTTGTGAAAAATCTGTGAAATCTTTGATACTTTGGCCTTACTTTATCATTTTGCATCCTTGCCATAGCCATTTCCATCAAAACCAAGCTCTGTCTTACCGCAAAAAGGTGGAAGCACCCTATTTTGCTATAGAAAGGTGGAAGCACCATCTGTCCTACTGCAGAAAGGCGGAAGCGCCCTTTGATTTTGCTGTAGAAAGGCAGAAGCACTCTCTATTTTGGTGCAGAAAGGCAGAAGCAACCTTTGATTTTGCTGCAAAAAGGTGGAAGTGCCCTCTTTTTTGTTGCAGAAAGGTAGAAGCGCCCCTATTTTACTGCAGAAAGGCAGAAGTGCCCTCTGTTTTGCTGTAGAAAGGTGGAAGCACCCCTGTTTTACTGCAAAAAGGCGGGAGCGCCCTCTGTTTTGCTGCAGAAATGTGGAAGCACCCCTGTTTTACTGCAGAAAGGTAGAAGCACCCCTGATTTTGCTGCAGAAAGGCGGAAGTACCCTCTATTTTACCACAGAAAGGCAGAAGCGCCCCTGATTTACTATAGAGGGGCGAATTTTCCCTCTTGAACACCTAAAATCACCCCATTTGGATTTGTTTAGCCTCTAAATCATCATTTAATCATTCCCAACCATTATTTCATCATCCCAAGCCTCTGTTTCATCACTCTAAGTCTCTCAAAACCTCCATTTGATGATTCCAAAGCTCCATTTGATCATTCCAAAGCTCCATTTTATCCATTCCAAGCATCCATCTCCTCATTCTAAGTCATTCACTTTTTTGAAAATCATCATTTCATCACCAAAATCACATAAGTGCCACTTAGAACATCATTAAAGCCCATATCTAGCATCAAATCATCCATCCCAATCACTTAGACTTCATTCTAAGAATTTTAATTTTTGTGTCGAAACTTCCAAAGGCCATAACTTTTGACTCGGGTGTCCATTTGAGTTGAAATTTGACGGGTGGTTGCGTTATGAGATAACAAGTAGATTCCCAATGGGTTTTGATGAAAGTCATTGGAACTCGTTTTGCCACATTTTTGGGGCCTCAAACTTTCATTTTGACCCTAAAAATCGTAATTTAATGTTTTTTCCAACATTTTGAAAAATTGTTTTCGCTCATTACTTGAAATGCATATTTCAAATTTGGGATGTTAGTTGGCAATTCATCCTATCTCAATATTGGGTATTTCTCAGAAAAAATTTGGACTCCCAAAAGTATATCCATGAGGTTTCCTAAAATGGAAAAATTTGACAATTTTTTAAAATTGCCAAATCTGGAAAAATCTGATTGTCAACACCTTACGGCCCTTAAACTCTCGAAGTTGGTGTAGAATCAATCCCATCACATCCTTCAATCATTCTAAGCTTCAACCCAATCTTAATCTGAGCTTTAATCTAATCCCAATCTGAGCTTAACCAAAACCCTAATTTAAGCTTTAGTCATTTCAACCTTTCAATCATCCATTCTGACTAGTTATTCTCCCTTTTCGATCATCCGTTTCTCCATTCCGAGTAAACACTCATATATTTTGAACCTTCATCTATCATCTCAAACTATGATTTTGCGAATCCGATCATCTGTTTACTTGTTCTGAGTAAACCTTCATCCATTTCACACCACCTTCAATCATTTTGAACTCTCATTCTATAATCCTGATCAATCATCTACTTGTTCTGAGTAATCTATCATTCCTTTTGAGCTTTCATCTTCTCGTTCTGAGAATTATTCATCTATTCTTAGCAATCATTTACTCATTCCAAATAATCATTCATACATCTTGATCAATCATTTACTCATTTTGAGTATTTGTTCATCCACTTTCTTTCATCCATTTCTCCAATCAAATCATCATTTCCCCCATCCAAATCCCTTGAAATTCATCTCGGGTTATTATCCAAATTGACCTAGGTGTCTGATCTGATCATCCTCATCAACATTTGCTTAGGATTGTCATCCATCCTAAGTTAATCATCATTGTTGGCCCAATCAATTCACCTTCAATCTCAAGGTGGATTCAGTGCTACAATCATCCATTTATCCTTTAATCTGATCAGTTAGCATCCTAAGTCACCTAGGATAATCTCTGAACAGGGTTTTTCAATCCCTATCATCATCCTATCCAACCCATTAGTTGATCTTATCAATCATCAATCAACCTTATCCAATCCAATCCAATCCAATTCAATCCAATCCAATTCAATTCAATTCAATCCAATCCAATCCAATCCAATTCAATCCAATCCAATCCAATCCAATCTAACCACATCACCTTCAACCCAATCAATCTACTTCTATCTTGAAGCAAATTCAGTGTCAGCCATCAAAATCAATCCCATCGCATCATCCAATCATCATAATCTGAACTTTGATCGAATCTTGATCTAAGCTTGACTTAAATCTTGATTTGAGCTTTAGTCCATCATCTTTGATCCATTTTATTTATCCTGTCATCATCATGAATCCTCATTCTCCATAAATAGTAATCAAAGGAAACCCTAACTACGTTGATGACAATAACGAAAGTCTTGTCAATCAAGAGGTATACGACATAGATCCCCTTGACACTATCATATCTAGTAAGCTTTCTCCACCCACTTTCCAAAATCCAATTACTCCTATGAGCTATCCTATTATGTCTTCATCCATGCCTAATCATGCTCCTTATGCCACCTTTGACAATGGATATCCAGTATCTTCTTCATCCCCATATTTGTCATGTCCTTCATCTGCATCATCCTCTTATACAACATCTACATCCTCTTATCCTAATTTTCCATCCCAATACTCCTATTACAATTTCCTCATCCATGTCCTCTTATCCTAATTTTCCATCCCAATACTCCTATTACAATTTCCTCATCCATGTCCCCCTATCATAATCCTCTTTCCCAATCTTCATATACTAATCCTACATCCGCACCCTTTTACCTTTATCTACATCCACATATCCTCATCCTAATCCACCATCCCAATACCCTTATTATAATCCATCCCCCACATCCTCTTGTCCCACTACACCACCTATATCCTCTTGTCCTAATCCATAATCCATG